>JASPKZ010007808.1:0-266669 GCA_030220185.1 Diploptera punctata | reverse complement strand
TTCGAGTCCCTATTCGGAAGAAATGTATTGACTGAATGTCGGCTAGTGTGGAACGGTGTCCATCTATAATTGTTAGGAATATACACGTATATAACACTTTGGGAATCCGACGGTTGTACCACTTATCACACATAGCTATAACGTCTACCTCTTTGTTATACCAAGTGCCTTGCACACTTATCGACTCCATGCGTTTAATTTTCTTTAAAGAATAGGAATGGCTTCATTTTAAAGCATAACAACAAAATGTTATCTAAAAATAAGGTATATAAACAGAATATTTGTATGTTTAGAGTTAAATTTGTTAAGATATTAAATGAGCTACGCTATGTCAGCCTTTTATAAGGGTGATACATATGCTATCTGAAAATGTATTTATTTTTACCTGATGGAAAACGTTTGTCATTGATCTCTCGTAGCAGTATAAACTTACAGACAAAACAGGTTTGAATTAATTTTGTATAATATTAATATTTTATTAATTTAAAATATTTTTCAATTTCACGTTTACTGGCTTTGCTTCGTAACGTACTCGTAAGTTATTGCGTAGTTTTTGTTTTCGAACAAGGCGCATTTTATACAAATGTTTTATGAAAGATATCTTCTTTGTAAATTATTAAGGCAAAAATGTTCCCCGAATTTGATCTGGCCATCATTATCATATTCGCCATGTTTAGTATGAATGTGTGTGTGAATGGTGTGTTACGTCTTAATGTTGTCTTGTCTTGGAGAGCCTTGTATTGAGCTGATCACTCATTCAAGTACTTGTGTGCTTAGAAAAGTATGTGTGTCATCCATTGTTTAAAATCCTTCTCCGGACAAGAGTTGCGTGTGATACGTGAACGTACCCTACGTACAATGTGTGACGTTAAACTACGCTAATGGAATGGACTTAGGGCCCAACGGTCCCTGAAAATCATCCGGCAATAATCATCATACTAATATTTATCATCCTACACCGGTGTGGAAAACAATTGGTAGCTACCACAACTATAATTCCTAATACAGCTGTAAAGCGAAGCATGAAAAATGCTATGTGATTGCAGTGGAAAGGCCTGCCCTCGGGCAGAATTTCTATGGATGAATTAACTATATGTAGCGGAAAAAGCCCAATATCGAATAAAAGAACAAATTTCATATAACGTTCTCGTGAAATCCCTTGTTTAAATATTCTCAAATCGACAGCTTTATCTTCATAAAAATATAGACCGAGATTATTGTTAGAATTTGCAATAACAATCAGATCATTGACATTTATGAAATGTGTTGTAAGATTTGTTTCCAATCCCGTAATTTCATTTAATATAGAATGTCCATTCTTCGGTATTTGTATAATATAACATACAGAATTCCCCAGAATTGGACCTATTAAATCGGTGGGATTGCAGAGTGTACCTAGACAAACATGGCGTGTGTTCAGTGAGTTGTGTCTTAACTACACAATATACCAAGTCCTGCAGTGGGATACAGTACACCACTTATAGCAACTAGCCGTCATAATAAATTGGGATTATGTGCATTTTACCTAATATATCTCGAAAAAGACGTGTGTGCCTCTATCTATAGTAAACCTCGCTCAAAGCGGAATCGCATAGGACCATTTTTTCCCATATTGGGACAAAATTCCGCATTATAAAAAACTAAAATATAATTATTAATCTTAGATTACATGGCACCGTGTATGTCTTTTTACGTACTTTGGAGCAATTGAACTCCCGCTGCGTTGAAAAATGTAGTACCGTGTGTACGAACGACTTCGACAGATTACGCGCGAAAAAAACAGTCCCGTTTTGTCTCTTAGGCGTGAATCCTGAAACTGAAGTATGCAGTTTCGGTTTCCGCTCACTAACTACACTTTCGTCCCACATCCTCTGATTCCCCGCAAATTTCATTCCACATTACATTTTGTCGTCCAGCCAACCTGAAGATACCTTGAAATCGTTATTCCCTAGGGATTTAGCAACAGTTACAGCTTGAATTTTGGAGGCACCGGTCCGGAAATTAGGAGATTTCACTTTTTCGTTTAATGCCAATTATACACACGTTTTAGCCATCTTTATTCCGTACATTCAGACGCTACCTGAGAAAGATCGGTCCCAGAACTTAAACTGATTTAGAGTGTAATGGTTATTTGTAAGAGAGGTATTGCGTCGTAACGGGTGTGCGGTGCAAAATTGAGGGTTTATGTAGAATCTCTACTTCACCCGGCCGGCAGGAAATTCATTCCTTATTGTTTTCTTGGCCTAATGGGAATTCAATAAAGTGAAAACTAACTTTATCTCTCTGTCTTTCCGCTTATATATTTTTTCATTAATTTTGAAGAAATGTCCTTTCGTTTCCACGTTGGACTGATTCCGTTTTATGCAAAATAAAATATACGTAAATTGCTATTATTTCGCCGGGACCCATACATTTGTTTACATTGGATAGATTTCGCGCATTTTTCATGCTCCGGTTTAAACAAGTTTTACTGTACTAACTTTTTTCATGAGATTTCATTGTGTTTTTATAAACTTCATTGTTTTCTTAACTTTTACACCAAATTAACCTAATCGATGATAATGATCAAGGGAAACAAACAACCTAAAAAACGTATAATTTCGAAGTGTGATAACAAATAAACGGCCTGCAATTCAAATCAAAAAAAATATAGAATTATCAAAAAGTATTGATAAACATGATATTTAAAACAATATAGGGAATGTTCATATAATGATAATGTTGAAAGTGAAAAATACAGCGCCTAAGCACAATACGCCTTGTCGCAGAGCTACTGAAACATGCCCTGGTTCGTGTCTCTATGCAGAAGAAATTTACTCACTGGATGTCGGCTAGGAACATACCATATATAACATTTGGAATCCGACGGTTGACCATTATCACACGTCTACCTCTCTGTTCTGTTATACCAAGTCCTTGCACAATTATCGCTCCATGAGTTTACTTTAGTTTAAAGAAACGAAATGCCTAATTCTAAAAGCATATTAACAAAATTTATCTAAAATAAGGTGAAATAGACTATTTGTAAGTTTAGAGTTAAATTTGTTACGTTATTGAATGCGACATTTAAACGATGATAAATGTGTTATCTAAAAATATATTGATATTTACCTGATAGAAGTCCCGCGAACGTAGCCGAGTGGTTAAGGCATAAAGCCTTCACGCAGAGCTACGGGACTTGCGCAGGTTCGAGTCTCCATGGGGGACAGATTTTCTCATGGTATTTCGGCCAGTATGGGACCTGTGTCCACCCAGCATCGTGAGGCATTTGGGTAGCTACAATAAGTAGCGGCTCCAGGTTGAGGAAACCAGCTATAACGGCAGGGGTACTCGACATGCTGACCACATGTTACCCCTACACCGGCTGATCATCTACCTCTGTGACTGAACATGTGGATGAGATGCCAGCAGCCGGCTGGTAGGCTAAGGGCCTTCTAGGCCTGTCGCGCCAGGAGTTTTTTACCTGATAGAAAAATGCGTTTGTAATTGATCTACCTAAAAATTCTTAACCGTATAAACTTACAGATAAAACAGATTTGAATTCAATTTGTGAAATATTAATATTTAATTAATTAAAGATATTTTTCTATTTCACATTTAGTAGCATTGCTTCGTAACGAATCCGTACGTTATTGCATAATTTTTGTTATAGAACAAGGTGCATTTTATACAAATGTTTTTATGAAAGTTCTCTTCTCTTTTAAATTATTGTCCAATATTGTCCGAACATCATCTGGACATCATTATCATATTCGTCCTGTTTAGTATGAATTTGTGTGTGAATATATGTTTCGTCTTAATGTTGTGTTGTCTTGGAGGTGGCCCTGACGTTGAGCTTGAGGTCCACCATGTCCTGTGTGATTAAAAAAGTGTGTGTGTGTGATCCATAGATAAAATCCTTCTGTGGACAAGTGGTGCAAATATTGAGGCCCGGATGACCTGTAGTACGTTAAAGTACCGTGCCTACAAAGTGTGAGGTTAAACTAAGCCAATGGAATAGAAATATATGTATTAACTATACATGGTGAAAAGATCCATATCGAATAAAAAAAACAAATTACATTTAGTTTTCTCGTGGAATCCCTTGTTTAAAAATTACTCAAACCACAGCTTTATCTTCATAAAAATGTGACACTAAGTTAAAAATTTATTAATTTGACATTGTGTGGAAGTTCTCAGGAAAGTGTTTGGACCAAAGATAGATAGAACAGGCAGGTGAATGGAGAAGAGTGGCGTAACAGTGAAGTACATCTCTTTATAGGAAGCCAGATATAAAACAAGTACAGTTAAGTCTCGTAGAAGAGTTACCTCTCGTAGACAGCGATGGGGCAGCAAATGTGTCAAAATGAGGAATGGGAAGAAGCCTGGAAACTTCTTTATCGTAAAACCCAGAGGGAAAACGCCCAGTTGGTAGGCCAAGAGTGAGGTGGGAAAATAACATTAACCATGATTTGAGAGAAGTATATTATACAGGAAATGAATTTGAAAACATCTCCGAATAGGGATGTATGGAGAGCTTATGTCGGTGAAGCCATGAACCTACGGGTTCGATAATGCTAGTGAGTTAATTAGTTAGTATTTAATTTTCATGATTTGTCTTTATTCCTTCTTCTTCTCTTCTTCTTCTTCTTTTACGATGTAGACTGGACTAATGATTAACATGCGTCCAGCGTCACGAGTTCAAACTCTGTGGATTTACAGGACGTAAAAATACTGAGTACCGGTTCCGTAGCTTCGGTACTGTGAATATATTTACGACACGTAAAAACCTCACGTTTGAAGAGAATATAACTCGGAGCAAAATATGTTGATCCTTTTTCACTCAGATCTGAATTGTACATTAATGAACTTAAATGTTAAAGAGCGTCTTCAAATATATATATACTGCTAAAAAATTAGGGGATATTGTAGAATAACCTATTAAGACTATGTTTTTTGGAATAGTATTAGATGCAATCACTTTCTATTACTCCAAGATAATGTAAATAAGAGTTTGAAGTTGTTACGTAACCTCGGTACCACACCAGAGGGCAGTGTATGTACTGTTGATGTGAAAGGGTGTTGTGGGGGTGAATGTTTTGTTGCTGTTTTTAAATCCAGTCCAGTTTTCAGTTAGTGAATGACTTGCCTTAGGGACAGTGATGCCTCGACAACGTGATTTACCTGAACAAATGGCTTGGAGGGCCATTGGAAGGATGGAAGATGGACAGGCACAACAAGAGGTGGCACAAGCCATTGGGGTGTCTCAAAGCGTGATTTCCAGACTTTGGAATCATTTTCAAAGAACATACTGTTCACAGAAGAGCCGGACAAGGTCGACCAAGGGCAACAACAGCAAGGGATGACCGTTACCTCTTGTTAACAGCCCGTCGGAATAGACAGCAGAATGCAACTCACCTGCGAAATACACTTCAAACAGCAACAGGACGCAGGGTGTCAACTCAAACTGTCCCTAATCGACTGCATGGAAGTGGTCTCTATGCCCGTAGGCCCATGGTGTGTTACCAGGTTAACTCCACAACACCGTAGGGATCGCAGGAAACTGGGCGGAGGAACATCGTGGGTGGAGGCATGCCGAATGGAGATCAGTTCTTTTTTCTGATGAGTCGCGATTCAACGTGGAATGAGATAGTCGGCGTGTATTCATCTGGAGAGAAAAAGGGACACGAAACAATCCACCTTGTTGTACGTGAAAGATCCCCATATGGTGGCGGTGGATTGATGGTGTGGCAGGAGTCAGTAGTGGTGGACGTACGGACCTCCACGTCATCCAAGGTGGTACTTTGACTGCGGTAAAGTATAGAGATGAGAATCTCCCGACCTTTTGTCGTGCCTTATGCTGATGCCATAGGTGATTCTTTTCTTTTTATGGACGATAATGCACGACCCCACAGAGCTGACTTGGTGGACGACATGCTGGAAGTGGAGGGTATCGAGCGTATGCAATGGCCAGCTTCCTCCCCGGACTTAAATCCGATTGAGCATGTGTGGGATGCATTAGGCAGGTGCATTGCAGGCATGACCAGCACCTCCCAAAACTGTTCCAGAGCTGCACATTGCTCTTATGGAAGAGTGGCCACGTATCCCCCAAGAACTCATTGCTAACCTCATTGCATCAATGCCATCACAGGTGTGAGGCAGTGCTGGCCGTTCGAAGAGACCATACACCATACTAAAGAAACATTTTTCACCCATTTTAATGTTGCTTTGTTTGTTTGCCATATTCCTAATCAGGATCTCTTTGAAATCTGGTGTTGTACAGAGGTTACGTAATGACTTCAAACACTTGTTGACATTCTTTTGGAGTAATAGAAAGTGATTGCATCTAATACTGTTCCTAAAAACATAGTCTTGATAGGTTATTCTACAATATCCCCTAATTTTTTGAGCAGTGTATAACATATCACTGAATGAATATTTAGGTTTCTAAACTAAGTTTCACCCGACTATACATTGTCTAGCTTCTTTTCCTCGGAATATTTGTGCAGTGGGTTCTAACATCCAAACTGAAACTACGAAGACTATGATTTATTTAAGTTTATACCTCGTAGTAGATTATCTTCTCTACAGCTAATGTTTTCCTCCTGCCCATTGATCTCTCTTCTGCCATCTCTTGTTAGAAAGTCAAATTTTCTCTTCCGGCATTGATGCAGTTTGACACGTTCTTCGAGATTAATTAATTATTTTGTTTCTCGCCCACGGTTTGTGCAGTAAAGGTAGCTCTGCCATTGCACTTCTGCCAAGGTTATTCTCATTTAGCTCGAAACACTCCCACTATCGTCAAGATCATGGAATCCCTGATGGTCCTAGATACTTGTTTAGGATTGTTATTAATTAAACATTTTCTCTTTCTAACTTAACTTTGGGTAAGATATGCGTTTGTTATATTGTGTTGTTCTTTACTTTCTTCATGATGTACCGGAGTCAGTCATCATGTACCTAATTAATGTTTATTTCTGTTTCACATTTATTTTCATCCGCCCAGCACAGAAATTGTGGTCCAATTGTGGTGCACATAACTAAAGTGGTTAGGGTCAAATAAACAAAAAAAGAGGATAAGTACTGTTTTAAATAAGACTATAAACAACAACTGGAACAGGAAAAATTCATTAAAGTATTCTTAAAAAAGTCAGAAACACGTTGCATAATTTTCTAAGGCAATATACTACAAGCCGGGAGGTCACGAGTTCGGTTCCAGATGTCAGGCTTATTACCACTTGACAAACGTTTTGGTAGGATCATGTCACTGGGTTCTACTCAGCCTCTAAAATCAATTAATAGCAGGTATATTTTCTAGACTAAAAATGTCCAACACGCAGTACTGACAACTCGGGAGATAAATAGCAGCCAATTGTTTAAAGAGGTGTCAGCCATAACCTCCTATTTTTTAATAGCTCTGTGAGACCTGTAATATTATCGCTTTACACTTTTACAAATAACAGAGTGAGTCTATATTCACCTTACAGAGTTTGACGACTTATAGAGGGGACCAAGACAATTAAATTTAACATAGGAACCCATGTCCGGAAACGTATCTTTTTCAGTTACACACAAAATGCTACTGCAACACATGTTGCTCTATCCGACTCCTTCTGCCTGTCGTCTGGAACCACTTACAAGAAGGGCTCGATGTGACGACCACCGACTTCAATACAGATGCGGTACCAAGTGCACGTACACATACAACATCCATGCATCGTGCTATATAGTAGGCCTTACTCGGATTCTGCAGGGGTTGCATAAATTAAGATTTTCATATAACCTCACAGATAGTAGTCTAGCGGGTCGAGTCGGGAAAACGTGCAGGCCAAGCAATCAGTGCTGCCATTGCACCGAGCTTCATGTCTGCAACACCTTGTGCAGGTGAATCACAGACTTACCTGAATAGCACGTGCAATGAACATGTGAGCGGGGATGACGTAAGTGATTGGCGCCGAAAAAAAAACGTGTGCAGTGATTTTTCGTGTGGTGGAAATCGATACGTTTCCGGACACGAGTTCCTATGCTAAACTTAATTGCCTTGATTCCTCAAAGTCCGTAAGGGAAATTTAGAGCCACCCTGTATAACTTCGGGTTGATGAGTGCTTTCCATCAGATAACTAGAGAAAGATGTTAGTGCCTTTACATACTTATTTCAAGAGATTTCATGAAATTTGTTGCGTTAACTTTTAATATAAACTCGACCTAAAAAATTATGTTCATCTACCGAAATAACTCGCCGTAGCGTAGTGGTTAAGGCACTGTGTTACAAGCCGGAAGGTCGAGGGATCCAGTCCCGTTGGGTCAGGATATCTAAACTGATTTAAACCCTCTGGCGGCACCATGGTCCTGGAGTCGACTCAGCCTCTAAGGGAAATGAATACCAGATACTTGTTCTAGGGGTAAAGGCGGCCGTCACGCAGGGCTAACAACCCGGCTGACATGAAGAGCCGATTGTCTAGAAAAAAAGTTGGAGCCCTAACCTCCCACTACCCCTAGGGACCCCCCGAGTCCTGTAGTGGGATCACTTTACCACTTTACCTACCGAAATAACAAACTCTATGTAGAATGTAATATGAGAACAAATGAGTGTCATGTGTTAACATAGAGAATTATTAAAGGAGAAAAATCAATAAGGTTGATATAACAGGTAAGTAGATAACCTGGAGTTAATGTACAAAGCAAACAATAGGCGGAAGAAAATCATTAACGCAGTATTTTCCATATAATAATTAATACAGATATCGAAAAAACGGACGACATAATGTATCATGTTTTGGCACATGTCCACAAGTCCCTATAGAGAAGGAATTTTTCTCATGGAATAATGGTTTGTAGGAGATCGGTGTCCTTAGGGACCACGTCTAGTTGGTAGACCGAGAATAACACCCATGATTTGAGGGAAGTAAACTATACATTGGATGATTGGAAGATATTATCCTAGGTTAGGGATGTATGGAGAGCTTATGTCCGCGAGACCGTAAACGTACGGTTCGACAGAGCCAGTGAGTTAGTTAGTTAGTTAGTTAGTTATATAGTTAGGAGATCGGTGTCCACCCAGGATCGCGATGAATTTGTGCAGCTCTAATAAATAGCGACTATAAGAATTATGAGACATCCTGACCACATACTAACCATATACTGTTTACATTATCGTCTGTGGCCACTTTACACACTTTAACCTACCTCTATAAAATGACACACAAGAAGTCAGCCAATTTAATAGATCAACTTTCTCGGAAGCCTCTCACGGCATGAAGTTTAAAGAACGGGGATGTTTACTTTTAAAAAAGAATGAAAGAAAATATATTCCATAAGACTTAAAACAGAATATTTGCAATTTTATAGTTAAATTTATTTTGATTTTCAATGAGTTAGTTTTCAAATGCATGTATAGTGTGTCACGTGATATATTAATACGCACTTGAGGGACAGGTTGGTCACTTTATTGTCGAAATAGAGTATTAGATTCTCAATGGAAAGTGCTATATTTTAGGAGTACCAAAAAGTAAAATAATCTGTTTAATCATGGTTTATTTGCCTTCCAAATTTGGCACATATTTAAAAAAGATTTAAATACGTTGTATAATTGAGGAGGTTAGAAGCAAAAGTGCAAGTTGTGCAGTATTGAGAAAAACAGTTTTCTTAAGGTGAAGTTGTGTAAGAAAATCACAGGTAATTCAAAATGATAACTGCGGGTGAGGCGTGTTTTTCCCCGCAGATAACGCGAAAAACATATTTAATGCTTTAACACACTTACTTTTTTCAAGAGAGAAAAACCACTTTACAGCCCTTTGCTTCTAATCGCCTCAATAAAAGGGCAATTTTTTTAGTGACGGTAAAGTGACCTGCATGGATTTCTCCTCCTGTACCCTTCATTTATACATGATAACTTATGTAATTGAATAATTACCTGATAGAGGAAGTCTATACACACATTTCCACGGTATATACAGATGGATGAAACAATTCTGGATTCAGTCTGTGATATATTAATATACTTTTAAAATTGAATTTTATAAAATATTTTCTATTTTCTCATTTAGTGACGTTGCCCTCGTTACGATACAGTTATTACATCAACATTATTGTTATCGCTTAGTAAAAAAGGGCATTTTTACAATCGTTTTTGCACGATAATGCGTTCTGTCGTAATTACAGGAATGGTGACCATGATTAAAAGTTCACTTTCCTATATTTCGGCGGGGTTGCGAACCTATTGGCTAAATAACTAAGTAATTATACTGTAATATTACAAATTACCTACCTAGGGTGGGAAGTGAAACCACTGCCCTTTTGAATACTTCGTACAATGTATATACAAAAATATATCCAAAAGGTAGTGTGAATATAAATTATACTTAACAAATCGCTGCATTTTAAATGAACTGAGATTTGTTTGAAACAATATAAAACAATAAATCCATACGTACCACCCATTGTATCCCGGATTGGTGTCACGACACTGCTATAGTCCAAACTAAATTATATTTCGGCATTTACCAAAATATACATAGGTCAGACTGCTAACTTGTTTATAATGAACGTCAACATTTGCAAACAAAAATGTCATATTTTACTATTATTTATAATTTTGAAAACATCGTTCGTGGCAAAAAAAGTATATATGTTACAACATATGTTTGTGAAGTGTTTTACAGAACCTCGTAAATTAAAAACCTTGCTTTCGCTCTGTTTTTTAATAGTTTCCTCGCTACTCTAAAAAACCACTTCCCAACCTCGCATAGTAATTTATTATTGCGAAATGTATCTATCTTTCTTTAATAAAATTATTTGTTGAACGCAGGGAAACGATTAAGATATTATATTGCTACACAGTTTAAATAATCGTAAGCACAGTTTTATTTTTAAAAGAAAGTTACATTTTCTGTTAATATGACATTGAGAATGCAATATGCATACGATTACATGCATTTTCTTATTTATTTCCTTGTTCTTAGGCACGCGGTGTAATCGACTTTGCTAGACTAGAGCTTATCAATGCTCGCTCTTCTGGTTTTAAAGTTCACGGGAACAAACACTGCCGGCGCGTTTAATGGATTTTTAGAACGTAAAAATCGTAAGTACATGTTCCTGCGGAAAGGATTAAAAACCGGTGTCACGTGTCTGGATTTGTTGTTGTTGTTGTCTTAATCCCTGGGGTCCGGTTCATGGGCCCCAGCTGTGCTCACAACTGTAACAGGGCGCGTCCCCGGGTGGCGGATAGGGGAGAGGTCCGTGGTTTGCATTGCATTCCTCCCGGCTAGGTCCAGTCCGAAAACCGCGGGCCATTTGTGAGGTCGTCAGGACTCGAGCGACCTGACGTACTACATAGCTCGTGCTGCGCCCACTCCAGCAACAAAACGCGTCCTCTCGTTGGCGTAGTGGGGAAAAGGTCGGTGGGATCTGCTTAGTCAGTCCTCCCTTCCAAGTCCAATGGACTCGCGGACCATAAATGGGGGTCAACAGCTCAAGATGAGCCAGCCTGTTGTCAAAGCTCGTGGATCCCGGCCCACATGCGGGGTTAGCGACCCGCGTGGTAACCAACGAACCCGAGGATCGTCTGTGGGGCACCATGGGCGGATGAGCACCCTGGATTGCCTACAATTGCTCAGTGGGCTGGTCTCACAGCAGCGAACGGGCTGGTTGGGACAATACCGGGCGTAATGCTGGAATTACCACCATGTCATTAAGCTCGGAAAAGGAGGAAGCGCGGTCTTTGGTGGGGATTAGCGCCGACTCCGAGACCGAGTGACCCAAGGACAATCTGTGAGGTCGTCAACAGTTGAGCGACCTGACGTACTAATGCTCAGGCTGCACCCACTTCAGCAACCAAACACGTCCCCAGGTGGTGTACTGGGGAAGGTCGGTGGATCTGCTAGATAGTCCTCCCGGCCAAGTCCAAGGGACTCGTGGACCATTAGTGGGGATTCTTGAGAAGTTGCCATTTTCAAGCACTGCAATTCCAACGTTTTCTGAATTTAACTGCGGATGCGCAGTAATTAAACAATACATATTTAACCTATTAAAATTGTAATTATATATTTTAAGAGACTCCTATAAAACTTACGTTGGCACGTGCTAGATATTATATATTTTAATTTTATTTATTTATTTAGTGTTAGAGAGGGAACTACATTTACTTGCTCGAACTAAAGTAAACTCGTCATTCGACCAATGAAAATGCAGTCATGCATCTGCTTTGTTTACATCACAACTGGAACTTAGCTCGGAATTAGTATAGATGTTAAAGGTAGATCTCTCATGATACATGCAATTATGTTGAATACAGAACTTTACAAACGAAACATTGTTAGGAAATGCGTGATGTGTGTTATTGTAGTGTGTAATTACAATTATATATGTATGGTGACCAACTCCATGGACTAGTGGGCAGAGGTCCTAACTACAGTTTATGAGGTCTCGGGTTGGATTCCCGGTCAGAGTACTGAATTGTTTTCCTACGGTGACCCATGGTCCGGATTTGAACTAAGTTTAGTTTTAAGGACTCTACTGTTGCTTCGTTATTATTAATCACCAACACGTCATCGGGGAAACTAACTCCGTCTTCCAGGCGCCCCTTCTTATCCTTTCAGTTAGGATTTAAATATCCAAAATTTATTTTATTGAAGTTCACAAAGTAAGGAGAAGCTAAGAACTCTATTAAAATAAAAGTAAACTCAAACAAAATAGAATACAACTCGGATAATTAGCGCCCAATTCTAATACAGGCGTCTATGGGCTGATGAATCTTACGCAGTGGTCTCTCTATTTTTTTAATTTTTGGGGATTTTAGGGTAATTTACGAGCTGTAAGTTGTAACGGAATCCATGGTCTTATAGGAGTATACATTTTATATCTCTAGAACAGGGAGCTGGCCCATTGCTAAAATTTCAAACCTGGAAGGCTAGATTCTTGTAGCCTTTGGAGAATCAACACTTAGTTGTAAGACAGATATAGGTTTTGGTTCTCGTCGGGTAAAAACAACAGTAATAATATAATAATAGCAAATATGAAATTGATTGCGAAGATTATTTATTTCCAGGTTTACAATATACATACATATCTTTTTAGTTTTCATTATTTTTTCAAAGATCAGTTTGCTTTTAAATTTGATATTTTAATGTTTCTAACAATCTTTGACTTATTCGAGAAAACAAACAGAAAATCACATTGTCAGAGGTCTGTAAATATTAGTACAAAAAATATTATTTATAATAATTTCATATGCATTTTCAATTATACCACTGGATATTTGCTGGATATTATGTTTAAAGTAATGTTCTGAAAATATCTGAAAGTAGAGTAGGTTACTTGACATACAGAACATTTTACATTACAACGAAACAGAAAGGTTTTAACTATGTTGTTATGCATATTTCTTAATAAGTAAGTAATTATATTAAAAAAATAATTGATTTATGAGTAAGTTAAAAACAAACACATTAAGAATTAAAATGTAAACTTTACCTATACATGCATTATTAACGGTTGTCCCTTTGTTGTCCTCAGTCTCGCCGTACATATCCGCACGCCTGAGTAAAGAAATCTGCTTCCTGCATGACTTTACTGATATCGCGTCCCGACTGTCCCCGTTCCTAAACAATTCAATGGAAACATCATACCAAGGAATACATTTTATATACATTTAATAACTTTCACAGTAATTAGTTTAAACAGAGAAGGGCATTACTAATAAATACCGACTTTACATTTATGTATATATATATACATAATCGAAAACTTACTATTCTTACACTACTTGACTTTAGTAAAGCATTTGACACGGTAGACTTGGACTTATTGTTGCTTAAACTAAAAAACCTCTCACTTTCTGACAGTGTCACGCAATGGTTCAACTCCTACCTTCGTGAGCGCCAGCAATACGTTGTAGGAAATTCTACATTACGCTCTTCTTGGAACTACCGTAAAGCTGGAGTTCCACAGGGCTCGGTGCTCGGCCCATTGCTTTTTTCAATCTATATAAACGACATATCTGACTCCCTAAAACATTGCAAACTTCATTTATTTGCGGACGACATGCAGATCTACCTTCACTCAGACAAATATTCTTTAAATGACGCGGTAACCAAAATTAATGAGGACCTTGACTCGCTAACGGCGTGGACGACAGAGAAATATGGACTTGAATTAAATCCTAGAAAGACACAAGCAATCATTATGGGCCATCAGAGACTATTATCCTCAATTAACACAAATGCAGTATTACATGTGTCACTTAATGGGGTTCAGATCCCTTATAGTGAGACAGTAAAAAATCTAGGAGTGTTTATGGATAAACATTTAATTTGGAATAAACAAATAAATAACATTTGCAAAACTATCTTCTCAATAATACACTCATTAAATCGTATAAGAAATTGTTTACCGTTTTCTCTAAGAAAAATGCTAGTAGAAACACTCGCAATGCCCCATTTTGATTATTGTGATACTCTTTTTACTGACCTAAATACTGTTCTTACCCAAAGACTTCAACGTGTTCACAATTCTTGCATACGTTTTATTTGTGGTATACGTAGATTTGATCACGTTACACCATCCCTGGAACAATTGTCATGGCTTCGTCTTCAAGATCGTAGAACCATCCATTCCCTATGCCTACTCTATAACATATTACACACATCTTTACCTTATTATTTATCACACCGCTTCACTAAACTCTCTGATACACATAACTTAGATACCCGATCCCTTGAGCACAGTGTCCTTTATATCCCTCCTCATCATACTACCTATTATTCGAAATCTTTTACAGTTTCTCTTGCTAGAACATGGAATTCACTTCCACCCTATGTCAGAGACTGCCAAACTTTACCATCTTTCAGAAATAAATTGAAAATAAAATCACTAACAGAAACAACTCACTAATACTACTTTTTAAGAATTAATAATGCGTTTTTGCATTATTTAATAAAAATAGACTTAGGATTTGTTAATATATTTACCTAATGCCTTGTATAAAAAGCGTAGATTAATTCATTGTAGTGTATTTTTTTCTCTTCTTTTTATGCATAGTAAATTCGAGCTGTTATTCCTTTTTTATTCATTGTATCATTAATTTAATTTTAATTGTATTTAGTTTCATTCTATTATTAGACATTAATTTCATTATTATTCAATATGACAGATAATGAATTGTTCAATAACTATTATTGTAACTTTTTTTGTATTCATATGTAACATGTTTGTCCTGTCTAATATGACTACTATTGTAATTTTTTTGTATTCATGTGTAACATATGTTTGTCCTGTTTTATATGACTATTATTGTATTTTTTTTGTATTCATATGTAACATACTCTTGTTCTGGTGAGTGGAAGAGAAGGCCACATGGCCTTAACTCCACCAGGCTAAATAAATAAATAAATAAATAAATAATAAATATATATATATATAATTCTTCAAATGCCCCAGGTTTGTCTTTCGACATTCCTGGTTTCTCTCCTGGCATGGCGTACTTGTAACTCACTTCTGATGATGGGACGCCTGGAAGGCGGGGTTACGTTGCCCCGATGATATGATGGGTGATGTTGATGATAATGTTGCGCCAGGAGAGTCCCTAATCCTAAGCTTAACCTAAGATGAACATGAATGATGATGATAGCGATGGCCATATGATTTCGGGGACCGTTTGGGCCTTAATGTTTTCCTGACATTTGTCTTACAGATGAGGAAAAACCCCGATAAAAACCTCACCCAGAAAAACTGTCCCGACCGGGGATCGAACCCGGGCCCGCTGCGTGACAAGGCAGCACGCTACCCCGAGACCACAGCGGTGGACACACAGACACATATATATATATATATATATATATAAATATAAATATAAATATAATAAGGCCTATATATGCACTACTCTGGCAGCATATAATTTGTACAGTCCAGATAATGCCAGTTATTCATGGTCTACGTTTTGGTCCTAACATATTTAATATTATACTTTGTAGTTTTAAATCATATTTAAACTTGAAGTGTCTTCTGCAAACTGATTTTTTAATTGTTTTGGGAATAAACTTTTATAACAACTAATGAAAATAACATATAAGTTGTAAACAATGCTTGTAACAATTGCAGGTAGTCACAACCGTTTTAATAGCAACTATTTAATGTAAAATTTCCTTCTGAGTATTTCCATTATCATCTTAATGTCCTGCAGCTTTTCTCAAAGATTATAAATCGAAATTCACATGCCAACCAAATTACATATTAAATAGGACGGGGTTTGCTCAGAATATTTATTGAAAATATCGCATATCCATACGTACATTTACTCACCTGCCGCCGACGTGGCTACTGTCGCATATAGTTCAGCCGCCCAGTGCACAGTGATACAAAATGTCAAACAAACAGAAAAAATCAAAATCTTTACTTTTCGTCAGAGGGAAAAATGTGAACAGTTTACTACGGAAGTAGGTGTGGTAACAATCTCCCAAAGAAATTAACCTTTGTACTAATTCGATTGGACATGATTTTGGCGACGTTAAATTAAGCGTTACAAAAACGTAATTTTTATTTCAATTTTGGTCAAACTATCAACACTTTGTCTAATAATTATTTTAACGCCACTCACTACGTATAACTGTGTTAAACATACTTATGCATTCATACAGTTGAACAGAGCCCGAGGGACCGCGAGCCTGATAGTCAGACAGCGCGAGTTTCGCCCGACTTTCGCTCGAAATCCTCCCGGATTCCGCCGACGTTTTCCCGAATTCCGCCGATATCCTCCCAACATCGCCCGATATCCACCCGACTTCCGGCAGAACTACCGCCCGACATCCGCCTGACTTTCAGCCCGATTTCTGCGCGACATCCAACCGACTTCCAGTCCAACATCCGCAGAACGTCTGCCCGAATTCCGCCCGACATCCCCTGACATCCACCCGACTTCTGCCAGACTTTCAGCCCTGACTTCCAGCCACGACCTCCAGCACGACTTCCGGCCCCGACTTTCAGCCCCGACTTTCAGCCCCGACTTTCAGCCCCGACTTTCAGCCCCGACTTTCAGCCCCGACTTTCAGCCCCGACTTTCAGCCCCGACTTTCAGCCCCGACTTTCAGCCCCGAATTTCAGCCCCGACTTTCAGCCCCGACTTTCAGCCCCGACTTTCAGCCCCGACTTTCAGCCCCCACTTTCAGCCCCGACTTTCAGCCCCGACGTTCAGCCCCGACTTTCAGCCCCGACTTTCAGCCCCGACTTTCAGCCCCGACTTTCAGCCCCGACTTTCAGCCACGACATTCAGCCACGATATCCAGCCACGAGTTTCAGCCACGACATCCGCCCGATTACCGCCCGACTTTCAGGCTTTGAGTTTTCGAGTGTTGTCAACACCATGGATACAAGTAATAATGAGAACAAGAGGCTTGGAGGTTATGGTGTAGAAGGATAAAGACGAAGGTACAAGGAAAATGATACTCTTAGCACAGGAAGTTGTGTAAAGAGTAAAAATCTGTGAATAAATGTATTATAATAATAATTATTATTTTCTAAATTAATACACTTATCTAGGGTTATAAATTAATATATTACTGAAGTATCTCGCAAATAGGTTGTTTGTTAAAATCTGTAATTAACTAATATTTTACACGTAACAACTAATCAAAAGTCCTCGCATCAATTATGCAGAGTCAGATATTCCTATACACTTGTGATGTTAAATCTTACGCATGTGGATGAATTTGTTACCAAAATTGTGACTTCCAGAGTTTTGCCCATTTTTTCGCATTGTGGATCACTGTGCAGTGGTTGTGTCTTCTTTCCTCACGCCATCCCTAGAATAAGAATAAATTCTTAGTAGTTTTTTTTATATATCAAGTGTTGAAGAATAGTAAACATAACAACATAACAATACTTTTCCGTTTTTAAAATATAACAAAAATCTTACAACATTTTTTACTAAAAATGTGTGTTTAAAAATAAGAAGACTTACGTAATATCCAGCAAATAAGAAAATGAACACTTAGGAAAAAGATTAAGCCGCTTCAAAACACAGAGTCCCTATTATGACCCACCGCGCATGCTCGAGGTGCTAGAGCTGTGTTTCACGTGGTAATGCATTGTTAAATGTTTTAAATGCGTTGTATTTGGTTTCAATGGTCATAAATAATTAAATATCAATACAGGAGACATATTTCTAGATATTTACGCGTGTTCGACAATATTACGCGAATTACGACATTTCGAATAAAGTTCGACTTTTTTTTTTTGCTAAGTGTACATAGAGCTGATAACGTGTTTGTTTCATAAACAATGACTTTATATGTTGTATAATATTTACAGAATTTTGTGTTGAGAGGAAATAATTTAAGTCTATATACATTAATGTTATTTTGAGCGAATTTTCAAAATATTAAGTCTTACAGATCATATATTTAACTTTAAATCAATTTTTTTAATAACTGGGTTCTTTCAGTTCAGAGGGTAAATCCTTATATGCTGATTATATATATATATATATATATATATATATATATATATATATATATATTGATTGAAAATTAAAATGAAGAAATAAATGCATTTGTTTATTTTAATAGGATATTAATGTATAAATATTAGGTCGTACAGTGTTAATTTGTTTAATTATTCGCAGAGATTTTAACTGCTAATAGTACAATCACTAATTTTAATCTGTTTGAAATTTATCTGTAGATTAGCGGGTTTGTTGCGTTTTGTAGTTCTCGGAAAGAAACAAAATTCATGACTCAAAGTTAACGCACTATGGCTGTTTCAGGCAGAAACATGAAACTGAAGCACTGTACCGAGTACTGTTAAAACAGATTTTTTTCCTTAAGATTAATTGTTATATATAGATATATATATACTAGCTGGCCCGACGAACGTTGTATCGCCTTTAAATATTTTTACGTTAATTTTTCCGATGTTTTAATAGTTATCTGTAATTCGGGGCGAAAACAAATCCAACAAATCAATGATCATAAAAATCGGTCCAGCCGTTTTGAGTTATAAATAATGTAACTAATCCGACTTTGTTATATATATATATATATATATATACACACATACATACATACATACATACATACATACATACATACATACATACAGAAGTCCCGGCCACGCGTTGCTGTGGCTAAGGTAAACGTTAAATTATGTTGTAGTAAACTAAGTGAGAAATCTAAATCAGAAAGTTTTTGTTTTACACAATTTGTTTAGTTCTGGTACGTTAACTACACCCGGTATAAATATGGGTAGTAGTTTATGTGGAAATGGGTTTGTTGATTGAGATGAATTTTTGTTGTCTGCATTCTCAGTATCATCCATAAGTGTATCATAAGGATTATATACATTTATTGATGGAATATTTTGAGGAGGCTTGCTGATTTCATTATACTTTCGTTTTTTTCTACAAACTTGTTGGCAGTTTGGATTCTCATCATCATCAAGAAGTCTCTGTATAGTAATATCATCTTGTGATATATTATAGTCATCTTGTTTTTCATTTAATTGAGGCATGGAGATTGTTTCTGTAATATTAGGCATATTATTATAACTAACAGACTTACTTACAGTTCTTGTTATTCCGTTCCTTAGGACCTTCATATGTTTTTAAATTGACATTCTTCTTAAATGTAAGATTTATGTCACATAGGCCTATATCAATTTGCGGAAATTCACTTGATATCTTATCATTCATGGTCTCTAGAACTGATTCGCCATATTGTTCAATGTCTCTTCTCGGTCCAGTTAAATTTAAATTAAGTTGCTGTCTTTCAGCCAGATTACTTAAAACTAATACTTACACACAAAATTAATATAATTAATAAAATATATAGAAAATAAAATAAACACAAGCACACTTAAATTATGAAATAATCAATATTTGTAATTCAATTGAAATTCGCGGTTGCAACAAAAAGCACAGCCACCTGGTTAAATAATAAACCAATTACCTTACACGGCCATCTGTTAGAATCGTATGGAACCCACAGATAATTATAACTCTCTGTTAAATAATAAACAAATAATTTGCAATAAAAATAATGCGACTATAAATTTAGTTATAAACTTCCCTAAGTCTCAAGTTGGATCAAACTGCACACAGTGTGCAAAATTTTATTAAAATCGGTTCAATAGTTTAGGATTCCATCGCGGACAAATAACGTGACACGTAATATATATATATATATATATATATATATATATATATATATATATATATATATACGTATAGGTATCGGAAAGAAACAAAAATTATCGCTCAGGACATGACTCTAAGTTAACGCGCACTATAGCTGTTACAGGATAATATTGGCAGAAGATGTTAGGAAACATGAAACTGAAAGAATTGTATTGAGAACTGTTAACAGATTGTATCCTTAAGTTGAATGGTTGTAGGTTAAGTCATGCTTCAGTACTGCCCTCAAGGGAAGAGATCTTGACTCTCAGCTAGTGGTTGGAGCCGGTGTATACTGTACAGTATTCCACTTCTATACCAATGGCAATTGCTGCATCAACTCAGATGGAAAAATAAATAAATGTTACCTTCAATAACTATAAGTCTGGCAAAAATGTTTTAAAAATGTAGTCTTTTACTCTGAATTAAAAATCAGCAATACAGGCTTTGACACATAAAACATCTCTCACGTTTCAAACATTCAAGCCGTATTCAGAGACTTGAAAATATCCAGAAAATAATTAAAACTTCAATGGATTCCCTCCCGTTGTGGAATAAAAGGTAACGAATAAACATACACATTAGCCAAGGCCCGCAATTAATCACGCAACTAAATCAACTCCTTGAAGTCACAGTCAATAGAAATGTAAACAAAAAAATATACCAACACAAAAGAAAAATCAGCTTGGAAGAAAATTAACACGCTTCTTGCAACTCACCACCTTGTATGAAAAATGTCAAGGAAAATTCAGTTCCAGTGTTTCAAATCTTAAATGGTCATTACCTCCTTGCATAACATCTACACCAATTTAACATATTCCCATCACTTGGTTGTGTTTTGTGTTGTGATAGCGACAGTGTCATGAAACTAAGTCCTGCTTTAAAAAACTTCCAATTTAATCTGATGGCGAATTATAACGGGAAGTTTACTGATGAGCTCCTAATGTCAGGGCGTTAAATTATATAAATGTATAACGTTACTGTGACACTGAATACAGTGTGTTGTGCAATAAAAGTTGTTACGATTTATTTTCCAATAATCTCGATTAATATTAAAGATATAATCTGTAATATTAAGAACTGTGTATTTTACCATTTTCCAAATATTGTTTTCTTATAATGCATACATTATTTTTAACTCGAGTAAAATTGTAAGAAACTACATTAGAACAGTCGTTGTTTTAGAGATTATGCTGTAAGAATTTTAAGGTTTAGAGATTTGAAGTGCAGAAAATTGACGATATTTCAGCAAATGACGATGAAGCATTTCACCAAGTTTTCTTCATGCACTTCGATTGGGATGCTTTCTAAATTGGCGAAGAAAACAGATATTAATTATTTCTTGAGAGTCTTGCTAGTGTTCACCGCCAGAAATTCTCAATGGCTTGCACATGTAATTATCTTCTATAATGATCCAGTAAACACTAGAACATAATAGTACACAGTTATAAGCCAATTAAAAAATGGAAAACATTAACAAGTCTTCTGCGCTATAATTCCCGAATTTACGTAACCAACGAATTGAAAGCAAATTAATTGTGTTTCATAATAATTTGGCAATTATGTAGTAGGTACCTCTTTTGAACTAGTTCAGTTCAGTGAACTACAGCTTTAAAATCATTTACGTTTTTTCTAGTGACGATTCTTATGAACGATCAAGTTGTAATAATTAGAAATTTCTCGAGATGAAGTCATCTTAAAACCTAACAACTAAAATTCAACTTAACTAATTGCGTATGCTACAGAAGAAACGACAAATATCTCCTCCCTGAAAGTAAGTGTCTATGTTTTGTATCCTTATAATATTACTGGGAGAATAATTGCTGTATAAATTTACAGTTTAACGTTTTTTAGAGAAGTTACAGTTACGGGTGTCCCTGTAATACGTAGAGATAATTACTACACACATTCGAGTAAAGAAAGAAAAACTCTGAAAGTACGTGAAAGTTATGTCAAGTAATATTTTTATTATTGGACATATATAAATCCTATTTCGACTCAAGGTATATTAGGGTTATAGTTTGTGTTACTTTATATAATAGGATGTAAACCTAAAGTTTTTTGTAATGAATCCTATTTATTAATTCTACTTTCTGTAAAGTTTTGTGACTAACAAACAATTTTGAAAATTATTTGAAAAAAAAATATTCTTTCGACTTATATACAATTAGGATTAGTAATGTCCTCGACAGTCAATACGGCTGTTACCTACATTGTAGCATAAATACGGTAACTCTAAGGCGATTAGATATATCGTTTAGTTAGTAATTGTTAATCAAGTAAACTATAAACCTAGTAAATTACGTTATTGCCAAATCTACTCTTGTACTACGGATGTCAGTCCCAAACAAAATAAGAGCCTGCCCTGTTGTATATACAGTGGATGTTAAAAGTATTCATTTGATAGAGGTAATTGTATGATGTAACACCTGACAATTTTATCGAAATTAGTTTTTATCTGAAGTAGGAAACGTTTTCAATACAGAAAATCAACTCTTTTGACAAAACCATATTTTTTCTGGATGAGTAATATTACTATTGTGGGACTGTAATAAATTCAAAATACGTTTTTCCAAAACTTTCATTGTAAAAAAATATTCAGATGTTGTATCGCTTTGTAAGGGATGGTCTCGCAAACTGTTTACTTGTAGTATTTTAATTAGAATTCCGAGTTTAACAGGGTTGGTCCGTGATGAACTCGGGGTATCTGTAACGTGTTATGAAATTGTTCTATATTTTAATTTAGAGGAGTGACGTTTGGTTTTCGGAAGACGGCGGCAGCTGTCATGATACCGGATGATGATGATAATGAATTTAATTTATTTGTTGTAGTAAATTGTTATCGGGTTAAATTGCGTTGATCTCTTCGATTACACTTTTCCAATTGTTAGCTAAAAATTTACTTCACCTGCGTCCTGATAAATGAGTCGTCCTTGATCAGCTTCCAGAGGGGTATTACACATTTTCTTATTATTTCCTAGTTTATTAATGAAATTCCAAGTATTTTTTGTTTGAATACTTTTATTTATTTCTTATTCAAAATGTTCATTCTTGTATCTATCGATCTTCTTCTTCTTCCTTCCAAGTATTAGGCCAAGGCCTGTTACGATCCTATAGAAAATTTTCCCTCCAGCGTTTCATAGGACGGCCCAGAGATTCCACGAAATTTTCATATAAGACTTGAAGGCATAATAATAGTCCCTTTTCGATTGGTTGCTGCCAAAGGAAGGCAAGACGAGTGATGGTGTCTATCGATCTCTTTTGTAATTAATTATATTAGAAAATTAGCTACTGTTTTGTCCCTAAGATTTCTGAATTTATGCCATTTTTTCGGAGTTTATTTTTGTGTTTAATAATTTGTTCAAATAAAAAGTTTTGTTTTATATTAAAATTATTACAATAAAATGGGATTCTGATGATTTGTTGTATTTGCTTTTGTAGTACATTTTAACGTGTCTGTATACAGTTTGTTGTAATTATGTATTTCTTTTTGTGTGTCTATAGTAACAGTATGCGGGAGTACTAACATGTTTTGAAATTTAGTCAATCATTATATTTTTTATCTAGATAGTCGTCAGAAAAGGTTTAGAGATCGGTAATTGTAAAAAAAAAAACACTGGAAGATCAAACCGATGCAGGACGCATGGATCGTTATATTGGATGTTTATCGTGAGCCTCCAGATGATTGGTCGGATAAAAGGCGGCTCGTCAGAGGTTAAAATGTTAAAACCATACATATCTGATAATTCGTCATTTAATTAGCCCCGGGCATTTGTTTTGTTACAGCTCGATTTAGTATTTTTAGCATTAAAATCTCGCATGAATATAACATTTTATTTCAAATTCATTAGTTCTTTTAGTTGGGATTGATTAATATTATTGTTGGGAGAATAATAAATAGATGGAGCTGATGTGTTACAGGAAGAAATGTGTTATAATAGAGACGAATGGAGGAAAATTATAAAGCGAAATTGAAGAGAAATCATTGGTGCCGGAAAAATGTATCAATATTGTTAAAACCGGAAATATATATATATATATATATATATATATATATATTACTACCTAATACCCGGCGTGCGCTGCTGCGCCTAAATAAATTAAAATTAATGCGTTTTTATGTTTACTTTAATAGGCCCCTAAGTAAAAGAAAAAAAAGTACATTTATATTTTTTAGATACCCCGTGCTGATTACGCGGCGTTGCCCGGGAATCTACTTATCCCGATCTTATTGACATAAATGAGCTGAAATACAAAAAAAAAAATATTGTGTTGTATGTTTAGTTAAATAAGTGAAAGGAAAAATTTACATCGTAATTATATTTAAATACCCCGTGTTGTTTACCCGGCGTTGTCCGAGAATCTACTCATCCCGATCTTCTTGGCATAAATGAGTTGAAAGGCAAAAAATAATCTACTTCTTATGATTAGTTGAATAAATAAAACGAAACATAATTATAAATGTGTATCGTAATTATTTTAAGATTCCCCGTTCTGATTACCCGGTGTTGCCCGGGAATCTACTTATCTCCATCTTCTACGTATAAATGAGCTAAAATACAAAATTCGTTATTGTGAGTTATCCGTAAAAGAATACTCGCCATGTGCTGCTATGCTTGCACAGGAATCTACGTACTTGTCTCGATCTTCTTGGCATCAATGAAAGACAAAAATGGTTATTGTGAGTTATCCGTAAGAGATAAACATATGATGTCGCGGACTTTTTGTAGAGCTTTTTGAGATATTCAATTCTGTGTATATTAATTTTGTGTATTTGTTATGGTTTAGCTAGCGTAAGCCATTTAAGCGTCCAAAGAGCTACTTTTTCACGTTTTCCAAAACAAAGGGCGATTTTTAAGGATGTAGAAGTTGAGTTTGACAACTCTCTTATAGCCTATGTTCATCCCAGGAATCTCCTGGGTATTTTGCAAAAAGCCCCATCACAATCGGATTAACGGTATGGCCGCGCACAAAGTACAAACAAACAAACAAACAAACAAACATTCTTACTTACTTACTTACTTACTTACTTACTTACTGGCACTATCGAACCCGTAGGTTCATGGCCGCGCGGACATAAGCTCTCCATACATTCCTTTCCTCAGCTAATGCTTTCTAACCATTTCCTGTGTAATCTACTTCCCTCAAATCATAGTTAATATTATTCTCCCACCTCATTCTTGGTCTACAAACTAGGCGTTTTCCCTCTGGCTTTCCTTGAAGAAGCTTCCATGCAAGTATTTCATTCCCCATACGTGCAACATGTCCTGCCCATCGCAGTCTACAAGACTTAACTGTTCTTATTATATCCGGCTTGCCATTAAGAGCATGTAGTTCGTTATTATGTAGTCTTCTCCATTCACCTGTCTGTTCATCTCTCTTTGGTCCAAAAATTTTCCTAAGTACTTTATTCTCAAATACCTGTAATCCCCTTTCCTCCCTTAAAGTAAGAGTCCATGTTTCGCACCCATATAATATAACTGGTAGAATAATAGTTTTATATATTTTCAGTTTAACGTTTTTTGAAAGGAGTTGGGACATCAAGAGTCTCTGCAATGCATAATAGCACGCATTTCCAGAATTGAGCCTATGTTTAATTTCTTTGTGCATCTCATTCCTATTTGTGATTATTGTTCCTAGGTATTTGAATTCAGCCACTTCCTCAAAATTTCCCTCATTTGTCATTAGCTGTCCATTTCCATTATATAATGTATTTCTATGTGTGACCATATATTTAGTTTTATTGATATTTACTTCCAGTCCTAATTTCTTAGTGTTACTCAATAGTGTGTGCGTGTTGTCCTTTAGTATCTCCTCGCTATCGGCCAACAATACTACATCATCAGCATAAACTAACAGCTTATTAATACCATTGAGTTGTAAGCCTTCTTCATTCTCTAGAGATTTAATGGCATGCTCTAGTACAAAATTAAATAGTAGAGGAGATAGTGCATCTCCTTGCTTCAACCCATTCTGGATTTCAAAAGTGTCTGAAAACTGTTTGCCTACACGCACCCTACTCTTTGTGTCATTTAGACACATTCGTATAAGTCTAACTAAGTTTTTAGGAATTCCGAACTCCAGCAGGATACTATATAACTTCTCCCTCTTAATTGAATCATATGCTTTTTTGAAGTCTACGTATAGTTGATGTACAGTACCATTATATTCCCATTTTTTTCTAAAATACAAACAAACCTTCATTTTTATATATTAGATAATAATAGGGACTTCATTGGTGCAGTGTCTCAATATCATTAAAATTAAA
This sequence comes from Diploptera punctata, assembly GCA_030220185.1. Classification (NCBI taxonomy): domain Eukaryota; kingdom Metazoa; phylum Arthropoda; class Insecta; order Blattodea; family Blaberidae; genus Diploptera; species Diploptera punctata. The sequence goes on along the minus strand of JASPKZ010007808.1, from coordinate 240,264 downwards.
CAAATTTGTATGGGTGTGGAATAATTCCTTTAATCAATATGTGCACACCCCTATAAGGCTGTCTGATTTCTTTTCTATGCATTTTGTAGTATTTAGTTTTTAACTTTTATAATTTGATCATTTAGTCTCATTAATTAAAATTATATCAAAATGAATTTTGTTAAATAGCATTAGTAGATCATTAATTTGCTTTCTGTGCCATTATCATTGAAGTATAATATATTAAGAGCCCTAGTGATTATCCGTCTGTAATTAACAGCCATTAAAATCCTTATTTTAGTAAAAGTGTCCCGGGGCTGCCTTAAGTTTAAGCATAGTTTGCTTGAATCCCGCCACTAACTTTACAGTATTTAAATTTCTAATACATTTTAAAATTTCCAAAAATATCATTTTCGTATTATTTCCACGATTATGTTCTTAATTTCTATTTTGTTCTATTCCAAATTGGTTTTAAAGTTGGAAATTCTCTCTTACTCATTATGTTAATATTATTGGATTTTGTTTTGTCTTTGGAGTTTGAAGGTTCGATATAATTTGTGAAAGATTTGGACAATTTTTGTCATTTGCAAATTGTTCTCCACCCACATATTTTTTATATTTTTGCATATTGTTTGGGAGTTCAAATGATCTTAATTAATTTTATTTATTTTTTTTGTATTTTTAGCAATATTTCTAGAATTGGTACCATTATGTATAATAAATGCATCCATTTCTTTGTCGAAACTATTGTAACTATTTTATAATTTAATTTTGTTATTTAATTCGTTTAAAACAAAATATAATTTAGATTGGACGTTAGTGTCGTAGTTTTAGGTTTGTTGCCCTCACCCACGCAGAGAATTATGGATTAAAAAAGTAACTTATTTGATGTAACACACAGTGGTAGCAGAAGCAGCAGAGCGTCACTACTTACTTATGTTTAACGATGGAAATTCTTCTTTGAATATTCCGATTAATGATTCATCTTGTTTTTTGTACGTTCTTGGGCCCGAAGTATACTTGAACTTCTATTAATATTAGGTCTTTCTGAATTGTTAATCCCTGAAAAACAAAGGTAATGTAAACATTAATATTTAGAAATGATTTAACTTGGATATCGCATACATTGTTTGTATTTAAAATTGTAGTACTAAACTCCATAGCGCGACAGACGTGGAAGGTTGGCACTTTGGCCAGGTTGTGACCTCACATTCACACGTGTCAAGCACAGAGAAGAACCATAATGCAGTTAATATTGTGGTGATAATATCGGCTCTCCCACCCCTATAGCTGGTTCCTCTCCCTGGTGCTGGTACTTACTGTAGCTACCCAGATTCCTCACGATAGGCCTATGATGTTTGAGTGAGCACCATTCTCCTATCCGTTAGTCATGCAGAGGAATTTAATATATGCGATGGGAGTTTTCCTGGCTCCAATACCTGTTATTCTGCGACGAAACTTGCCCATTTAAATGGAACCAGGCTTCGTCTGAGAACCATATTAAACACGGATCAATTATTCCAATATTAACGTTCTGCAACATCCAATTACAAAAACGTAACCGCATCTCAGGATCACGTGGCTGAAGTTCATGCATTGCAGTTATTCTGTTTGGTTTCAAACGTAACAGTTTTGTAGCTCTCAATGCTGACGCCTTCGAAACACCAGTTTCTTGTGCAAGTTGTCTTAGGGATTTTGTTGGCGTATCTTCTAATCTTTCTCCTATTTCGTCTAATTTTTCCTCAGTAAGCACACGTTTTATTATCTTTGGTTTCTCATCGAGCACAGAACCCGTTCCTCTAAATTTGTTTATAAGTCCCCGAACATATCTTTATTTCGAGGATTTACATTTGGAAATTGTGTTGGAAATCGTCTAACGACTTCTCTGCAAGACTCTGTTTCACATAATTAAATACCCTATGCTGTACTGTAAACACAGATCGAGGCACAATAACTATGAGTAAGACCACAATTGGGACAATATACGTGTATTTCACCTTACAATCATGTAACTCAACTGCCTCGCCAGTTTATGACTCACAGTCAGCCGTACAGTTGCTATGCCGCGTGACGTGGAGTGAGGACTCATGCGCTTCTCCTGCTGGCCTGGCCATGGGTCGAGAGATTCTCTCTGTATATACTGTCTATATTGTAGCCTACTTTGTAAAATGTAGTGGGCAGTCAGCTGATAAGCCAAGGCCTATCGCACCGTGGAGTTTAGTTTAGTTTAAAAATGTTTATACTTGATTCCAAGACAAGAACAGAATAACGAATTATCTGCAAATATGTGAATCATAATATTTGTAATTATAATGCTAATTTGTTATAATATTCAATGAGTTACCTTTCAAATGTATATTTATCTATTTATAAACCTCCTCATCTCGTGTCCGACTCAGGATCTGGATGAGGGATGAGATGCGATGAAGATCGTTATATTGAAGATCTGTGAATGACAAGGATGCAGACCGACAACGCCTTTTGCATCATCACAGGGGCAGATGAATGAGATGAGTGTAAAGAAATGGTGGACTTTCAGTTTTTTGCGGAGGAAAACTCGAGAAATCCCAAATAAAACCCTGCCCAGAATCCGTTTCATCCACTACGGAACCCATATGAAGTGACCAAGAAACTATCTCGAGACTCCAACGGTGAGAGGCGAGCCTATATATTGTACTATATATATATATATATATATATATATATATATAAGATGTAATATCATATTATGAAGCTATTAATCGATGATACATTTACGTGATAGAGGAGTCGTACGTACTCTTTTGGTTTATCTACTGATCTCAGATCTATAAACCGACAGATGAAAGAGTACTGAATTCATTCTTTCCAATATTAATATTTTAACAATTTCATTTATATTATTAATCAATCCCACGTTAAGTAGCGTTGCATCTTAACATTACAACATCATTACTGTTACGCTGTGCAACAAGGTGTATTTTATACAAAACTTGTATCAATGTTTTAAAATAAAATATTAGGCCTAATTGAACGTAGTAGGAACAGTTCCATACCACACCCCGTGTATTGTTGTAGATTCATATATATATATATAATGTTGTATTCATATTTTTGACATTGAGCGATGCAAGCTTAATATGACATAAGAAAAATAAATGCCTGGACGGGATTTGAACCCGGACCTATGAATTGGCACTTCAGCGTCTTATCCATTACACCACCGGTCAAATCAAATACAAACATTTATTAGTCTTAAACATATATTCTCCATTATTACGAGATGTAGTGAGAACTAATGTTTCTATTGGATTTGCCCGGTAGTGTAATGGATGGCACGCTGAAGTACCAATTCAGACGTTCGGGTTCAAATCCCGTCCACACATTTATTTTCCTTATCATGTCATATTAAGCTTGCATTGCTCAGTGTCAAAAATTCAATTATAACATGGATAAAGCGTCACTGCTATAAAGTAAAAATATTCTCTATAATTTGCTTACATGTTATAGTAGCTAGCTACCAGGTGGCAGTGAAGATCGAGTTCTCACTACATCTCGTAATAATGGAGAATATATATTTAAGAGAAATAAATGTTTGTCTTAGATTTTCCCGTTGGTGTAATGGATAGCACGCTGAAGTTTCAATTCAGACGTCCGGGTTCATATCCCGCCCAGGCATTTATTTTTCTTATCATGTCATATATATATATATATATATATATATATATATATATAAGCACTTTATATCTACTAAAAAGTGTCATTAAGTTGTAGTTTTAGATAAATTAGCATTGGGAATCAAATAAATTGGAGGAAATATTTATTTTATTCTTCTTCTTTTTCTTCTTCTTCTTAGGTGCTCTAGTCGATCTTGGTGCACTAGTTGTAATCACACTTGTCTCTGGTGACAAACTTCATGACATCAAACCCAGGTGGGTTCTGTGGATTTTTCAGTGTGTACAAGTCCACATTATGTGTTCATTTGGAAGCGATCTAAACATGTGAGTCCCCTGTCTAGATTTACGGCAAGTAAAAGATCTTGAAGCCTCTGATCAAAATTATTTTGGTCCTTTCGCGCCAAAATTTGAATTGCGATGCTAACAATCCTGATTGTTGAAGAGAGTCATTCAGTTTAAAATAATATTATAATTCTGATCGAACAATTAGTTTATCGTTCTCAACTATATTTTTACCGACTTTATGTAGTTCGTTTTCTTTCGCACGAGTTTTGTATGGAGACGGGCTAACACTCAACTCCAGGATTTGTTTTAACGTTTCTTCCGAAGGTGGTTATCTTATTTGCGGCTAAGCTGTTCCTCCTACCAATTGACCTCTATTACACCATCTCTTCCTTTAAAGAGCCAAAAATTCGCTTCCCAATTGGTGCCAGTTGATATCCTCTTCCTCAGACAACTTCTTTGGTTTCTCGCCCAAGGTTTGTCCTATAATGGAATCCTGCCAATAGATACTGCTGGAATAGTGTTAACGTACTTGCTCCTGGATTTCAAAATGCAAGTGTTCAAACACGGCAGCTAGGGTGAATTTTCAGGGCATAAAAATCCTTAGACTAGGTTCCTTCGGAAGCGAACTAAATAATTTGGTTCTCTTTCTAGATTTACGGCACTCAAAAGAACATCAAGCTTTAAAAACGAGACTTTTGAGCATTTTTTTGCCCTTAAAGCTCGGATTTGTATTGAGATGCTAATGATCTTGGCTTTTATAAACTTTATCGTAAAATATAAATAATATCATAACACTGATTTATTGATTTGGCTTTCAACTGTGTTTTTCTCGACTATACATAATATTTGTCTTTCTTTTGTGGGAAAAGTTTACGGAGACTGGACTAACAACCAACCCCCAACTTGGAGGATCAGTAAGTACTTGTATAATATTTTGTCCTGTAGAAATGAGACTTTCTCTATGGCTAACAAGTTTCTCCTTAGAGTTGATCTCTTTTCCACCATTTTTGATATTGGAAAGACAAACTTAAAATTAATATAAAATTATGGAATATTCACCTGAAAGGTCCGTCTCCTCAACTTAATTAATTATTTAACTGTAGCGCTTTCGGGACTTGTCCCATCATCGGCAGGATTCAAAACTGGCGTTTCACTGAAGATCTGGTAGAGGGGGTTGCATGTATTGCGTTCCTTTTCGTTTATCAGGCTCTCGTCGTTGTTGTGAGCTGCTTTCATGATTTCCATCTCTTCGAGTACGTTTATCTTCGCTGGATTATTTTCTCTGTGCATTACTGTTAGGGTGTTTTCAATATTTAACATGCGATGTCCTTCATGGATAACGTGTTTTGCATAGCTTGATTTCCCTTCTGCGTGAATGAAGTCTCGAAAATGTTCTTTGAATCTGATGTTAAAACTCCTGTTTGTCCTTCCTATATAAAATTTGTTGCAGTCCTTACATGTCAGTTTATAAACTCCTTTGCTGTTGAAAATGTTATTTTCTTCAATGTTATTGTTTATTATGTTGTTTAATTTGTTATTGGTTCTGTATGCTATTTTTACGTTTTTATCGGCTTTCTTTAGTGTATTGGCTAATTTTGTTCGTTTCTTTTCCTGTGTATGTAAGTGTTATCCATGTTTTCTTGTTGTTGTCAGATTCTTTTTCTAGTTTAGTTATGTTGGTTATGTTGTTCTTCCTTTTTTGTTTTTTTACGAGCTTATCTATGAATTCTTCATTATAGCCATTGGTTTTTGCCATATATTTAATGTAGTTGAGTTCTTGGATATAATTGTCTTTGCTTAATGGGAGTTTCAACATTCTACTGACTAAGCTATTAAATGTACTAATTTTCTGTTGAAAAGGGTGTGTAGATTTTTTGTTTATGGCCAGAGCATTGTTTGTAGGTTTCCGGTAGATACCGATTTCTAGTTTCTTGTTGTGTAGATTTTTGGTTATAGACAAATCTAAGTAGTTTATGCTGTTATTAACTTCTATTTCTTCGGTGAAAGTGATTTTTTCATGCATGTTGTTTAAGTCTTGTAGTATTTCTTTTTCTTTTCTGTTTTCATTGTCATATATTACTAGTACATCATCGACATATCGTGTTATTAGTTTTATGTTGAATTTGTGTATTAGTTCCTCAAAATGTTTATTTTCCAGTTCTTGTAGGAAGATTTCTGCCATTATTCCAGATGTAGGACTCCCCATCGGGATCCCGTCTTCTTGAATAAATAGTTCATTGTTAAATTGGAAGTAATTTTGCTTTATTGTTGTTGTTATTAGTTTGTTTAACTGATTGATATAGTTTTCTTCAAGTTTACTGTCGGTTAGTTTTGTTTTATTATGTTTGCTGTTTCTTTTATCGGGATATTGGTGTAAAGGTTTTTTTATGTCGAATGACGTCATTTTAGTGTTCCTATTGATTTCTAAATGCTGTAGTTTGTCTGCTAGTTCAAATGAGTTCTTAATTGTGTAACGATTTTCAAGTTTGACATCATTTTTCATTTTCTGAGCCACTAATTTGGAAATTTTATAGTTAGGAGCATTCATACAATTAACAACTGGTCTTATGGGAATGTTGTCTTTACGCATTTTTGGAAGGGCTTTCATTACTGGTGGTGAGGGAGTATTATTTACCCATTTGGTGATTTTGTATCTATTCTGTTCGTTATTGATTGTTTTGGTGATTAGAGGGCACGATTTTAGTACTTCTTTTGTTTGTCTGCTATACTTTCCTGTGGGATCCTTTTCAATTTTTTTGAAATTGTTTTCTTTTATAAATTGCTTGGTTTTATTGATGTATTCTTCCTTTTCCATAATAACTATTGTGTTGCCCTTGTCGGCTTTTGTGTGTATTATATTATTGTTCCTAAATTTTGTTTTTATTTTAGAGATGTTCTTGAGAGTTTGTTTATCTTTAATGTTTATTGTTGGTGGAGTTTCTTTTATGACTTTAGCTGCTTCGTATCTAATATGATTTTTGTTATTAATGTTAAGTTTATTTATTGCAATTTCACTTTCAGTGATTAAATTTGTGTTGTGTTCGTTTTACGTTGTGTGTAGGGAAATTGAATTTGTATCCCTTTTCTAGCAAGTCTGTTTCCTGTTTGTTGAATTTTATTTTTGTAAGGTTTGTAATTCTTTTGTCCTCAAAATTGTGTGATTTGTTGTTATGTTTTAGATATGAGTTGTGTTGCATGGCCTTTAATTTAGTTAGCTTCTTGTTTATTGTTTCATATTTATTGTGCATATTATTATTAATGTTTTCGTGAATTTGGTTTTCTATGATTGTCCAACGTTTGCCGACAAACTTAACCTCCGCATGATTAATTATTGCTTCATTGTATGGTTCTCGTCCAAACTTTATTTGTCCAGCAAGCGGGGGGGGGGCTGTTAATAGCTATGTTACTTCTGGTCTTGAAAACAGAAATCCCCCACCACTATCAAGGTCATTCAATCTCAACGGAGCCAAATGTTAGGTAATTATGCAGAAATGTTGCATGTACGACATAAGAATCCGTTCATTTGAACTACGTACGTAGTGAACGATATTTAACATTCATTGTAACGAACCATTGTTTTTTGTTGTTTTAGTCATTTTAAACATGGCGCGATGAGGTTTAGTATATTTCAGTTTTACTTCTTGCGGTTTGCTGAGGAATGTGGGAGTTAAGGCGGACGAAGACCCCTTTCATATAGGTTTTCATAATACAAAACCTATCCAAATGTTGAACCGTGTAAATCATAATAGGCCTTTATTAGATATAAGTTCACACACATCGTCTCACTTCCTGTGAACAAATAGTAATATTTAAGTTATATATCACATTTAAACACGTCTATCTTGAATAAAAAAGCTAACGAAGATAAATTCGCATTAACCTTAGTCCTTTTTGTCTACCGTTGGTTTATTAGTGAGATCCATATTTGTTGTTAAGTTTTTTAATATTCCACAAATCATTCAAATAGTATGACTATTTCTTTATATTAACAAACATTGGTCGAAAGAAAAGAAATAACTCTCACTAAAATCACATTAATCCGTTTTAACATTGGTTATTAGGTCACACATCACTTAGATTTTTATATTGATTCAATTAGAATATAAACTTTAAAAATTGCTCTCTCTCCTTCATAATTACAAAATATGAATGTTGAGGACAAACAATGGGAATGACGTAAAAGTTACGTCACGAATGTATATATATTTGTTTTACTTTTTTTTTGCTATTTTATGTTTAATCATTTTTCAATACTAGGAATAATTTATATGTCGTGAAAAAAATTGAAATTTATTTTTAATTTTCCAATAACACAACCATAATATATAAGGCTAATGGGAATATCAGATTTTGAACTTGGCTAATTAGCTAAGACCTATAAGGAGTGGTTCTATAGATCAGAAATCCAAGATTCAAATCTCGCTGAAAACCATTCTCACGACTCATTGTTCTGAGTTTGAATGTGCCGTCTCAACCAATTGAGTACCATGCATACGTTCTAAGTGTAAAGCCATGGGAAGGGCTGACAATCCGGCTGATATCTTGCACCAAATGTCTAGAAAGGTGTGAGTTTTAACTACTCAATATCCCAAGGGCTTCCTAAGGACTGCAGTGGGATAAATAACACGACTTATAGCAACTAGCTGTGATATAAGTTGGGATTATGAGTATTTCATCTAATAAACCTCGATAAAGGGTGTGTGCCTTACATACTATGCTTTTTTTTCGTGAGATTTCATTGTGTTTTTTTGTAAACTTCATTGTTTTTTTTAACTTGTACATTAAATTAACCCAATCGATGATAACGATCAAGGGAAACAAAACAAATTAAAATGTATAACTTTGAAGTCTGGGAACAAATAAACGCCCTGCAATAAATTTAAAAATATAGAATTATAAAAACAATTGATAAAATGTATATTTCAAACAATATATAACCTAGAGTTATATAAAAAGATAAGCAATGGACGGAAGAGAGTTGTTGGGCGGAAATGTTTTATTTATTATTCATTTATTTATTTAGCCTGGTGGAGTTAAGGCCATGTGGCCTTCTCTTCCACTCACCAGGACAAACAACATGTTACATGTAGATACAATAATAGTCCTAGCAAACAAATTGAATAATAATGAGAGTAATGTCTAACAATGCAACGAAATTAAATACAATTACAATTAGTTAATGATAGAATGAATACAGAAAGGAATAACAGCTCGAATCTACTATACATAAAAAAGAAAAGAAAGAAAAAATACAAAGAAAGTAATAAACTACAATGAACTAATCTATGCTTTTTATACAGTGCATTAGGTAAATATATTAACGAATCTTAAATTCTCTTCTTTTTCTTCTTCCTCTTCCAATTATTAGGCCAAGTCCAGTTACGATCCTATAGAAAAATTTCCCTCCAGCGTTTCATATGACGTCCCAGTGATCTTCGTCTCTTGGTATATAATTATAAACAGCTTTGGGGATCCGATTTGAACTCATTCTTTCAAGATGATGTTTCCTCCAATTTAGTTGGTACTGTTTAATATATTCCAAAATTGGCGTAGTCTTGAATTCTTTTAAGATATCGGTGTTCCTTTTCCGATCCAATCTGGTGTAACCCGCTGTTCTGCGCATGAATATCATTTCACAAGCCGTCATTCTGCTTTCCGTGTGTGTCTTTTTAGTGTCCATGCTTCACTACCATAGGTCAACACTGGTCTAGCCAAAGTGTTATATAAACGTAATCTGGTGATTTTTTTGTACAAGGGATGGTTTCATAACTTGATTAATAATTTCTAAATTTTATTAAAACTAGTAATTTTTTTCAGGGATATCCTTTTCATCCCAGGTAGAGAGATAATATCCAATATATTTAAATTGATTAAAATCTTCTCTAAAATTTTATTCTGGAGACAGATTTTACTTTGTATGGGGTCCTTTCCCATGAAATGCCATAATTTTAGTTTTGTTAATTGATATTTCCATATTAAATTTTCGCACCTATTTTTTGTAAATTATAAATTGATCGTTTGAAAATCATTTTCGGAAAGTGCTAGAAGAGCTAAATCGTCTGAAAAAGAATAGCATCTTAAATCTTAAATCTATTTTACTAAATAATGAAAAAACGCATTATTAATTTTTAAAAGTAGTACAGTGGGTTGTTTCTGTTAGTAATTTTATTTTCAAATTTGTTTCTGAAAGATGGTGAGGTGTGGCAGTCTCTGACATAGGGTGGAAGGGAATTCCATGTTCTAGTAAGATAAATTGTAAAAGATTTCGAATAATAGGTAGTGTGATGAGGAGGGATATAAAGGACACTGTGCTCAAGGGATCGGGTATCTAATTTATGTGTATCAGAGAGTCTAGTGAAGCGGTGTGATAAATAATAAGGTAATGATGTGTGTAATATGTTATAGAGAAGGCATAGGGAATGGATGGTTCTACGATCTTGTAGACGAAGCCATGACAATTGTTCCAGGGATGGTGTAACGTGATCAAATCTACGTATACCACAAATAAAACGTATGCAAGAATTATAAACACGTTGAAGTCTTTAGGTAAGAACAGTATTTAGGTCAGTAAAAAGAGTATCACAATAATCAAAATGGGACACTACAAGTGGTTCTACTAACATTTTCCTTAGAGCAAACGGTAAACAATTTCTTATACGATTTAATGAGTGTATTATTGAGAAGATAGTTTTGCAAATGTTATTTATTTGTTTATTCCAAATTAAATGTTTATCCGATAAATACTCCTAGATTTTTTACTGTCTCACTATAAGGGATCTGAACCCCATTAAGTGACACATTTAATACTGTATTTTTGTTAATTGAGGATAATAGTCTTTGATGGCCCATAATGATTACTTGTGTCTTTCTAGGATTTAATTGAAGTCCATATTTCTCTGTCCACGCCGTTAGCGAGTCAAGGTCCTCATTCATTTTGGTTACCGCGTGATTTAAAGAATATTTGTCTGAGTGAAAGTAGATGTGCATGTCGTCCACAAATAAATGATGTTTTGCAATGTTTTAGGGAGTCAGATATGTCATTTATGTAGATTGAAGAATGCAAAGGACCGAGCACCGAGCCCTGTGGAACTCCAGCTTTACGGTAGGTCCAAGAAGAGCGTAATGTAGAATGTCCTACAACATATTGCTAGCGCTCACGAAGGTAGGAGTTGAACCATTGCGTGACACTGTCAGAAAGTGAGAGGTTTTTTAGTTTTTAAGCAACAATAAGTCCAAGTCTACCGTGTCAAATGCTTTACTAAAGTCAAGTAGTAAGAATAGTAAGTTTTCGATTATCAGATGCTTCGCGTATGTCTTCACATATATATTAGTAGAGCAGTATTTATATTGTGTCCTGTCCTGAAGCCTGATTGGTATTGATCTAAAAGGTCGTGTTCAGTTAGGTAGTCAGTCAGTTGTTTATGGACTAATCGTTCCAAAGCTTTTGAAAGGGTAGTAAAATACTAATGAGGGTCGAAAATCGTTAGGAGTTAAGGGAGTTTTTACTTTCGGGAGTGGGCGTACAATGCGTGCTTCCATAATGTGGGATATATAGAGGGTTTGTACTGAGGAGTTGAAAACATGAGTTATGGTAGGTTAGTATTAACGTCGATTATTTTGTTAAATAGAGTGATATTTATACGGTTCAGTACCTTCTGCTTTTGTTTTTATTCGTTTAAGAGCCTTCTTTATGTCATTTTCTGTAAGATATGAAAAATGGAAATCTTCTCTGTCTGGCGGATTTGTCAACAGTAGTTCACGTATTGTCTGCGTTTTGTCTTTAGGAGTAAAGAATGTGCTTGTAAAATGGTTATTGAATGTGTCCAGGGAAACAGGTAGTTTTTCTACCTGTGTGTCTTTCCGGTTCAAATAACGATAATGTTGAAAGTGAAAAATACTGCGTCTGAGATATTACACCTTGTCGCAGAACTCCCGAACATGCTCTGGTTCGAGTTGCTATTCGAAAAAAAATACTGACTGAATGTCAGCTAGTGTAGAACCGTGTCCATGTAGAATTGTTAGGAATATACCGATATATACCGTGTATAACATTTTGGGAATCCGACGGTTGACCACTTATCACACATAGCTATAACGTCTACCTCTCTGTTATACCAAGTGTCTTGCACACTTATCGCTCCATGGGTTTAATTTAGTTTAAAGAAACGAAAGGCTAAATTTTAAAGCATAATAAGAAAATGTTATCTGAACTAAGATAAAGTAGAATATTTCTAAGTTTAGAGTTAAGTTTGTTACGTTATTAAATGAGCTAGCTGTGAAAGCCTTTTAAAGGATGAGAACAATGGTATTTGAAAACGTATTTATATTTACCTGATAGAAAAAAGTTTGTCATTTATCTCTCTAAAATGCTTAGCAGTATATACGTACAGAAAAAAACAGTTTTGAATTCGATTTGTGAAATATTCATATTTTATTAATTTAAAATATTTTTCAATATCACATTAAGTGGCGTTCCTTGGTAACGTACTCGTAAGTTATTGCATAATTTTTGTTATTCAACATGGCGCACTTTATACAAATGTTTTGTGAAAGTTATCTTCTTTGTAAATTCTAAGGGGAAACATTTTTCCGCGAACATCATCTGGCCATCATTATCATATTCGCCATGTTTAGTATGAATGTGTGTGTGATCTCGAGGTAGCGTGCTGTCTTATCACGCAGCGGGCCCGGCTTCGATTCCCGGTCGGGACAGATTCCTGGGTGAGGCTTTTTCGGGGTTTTTCCTCATCTGTAAGACATATGTCAGGAAGCTTAGGGCACAACGGTCCCCGAAAATCACCCGATCATGATCCTAATCATTATCATCCTACACCGGTGTGGAAAGCAATTGGAAGCTACCACACCTATAATTCCCTAGTAAAGCTGCATAGCGAAGCACGAAATTGCTATGATTGCAGTGAAAGACCTGCCCTCGGGCAGAATTACTCTGGATGGATTAACTATACGTAGCGGAAAAGCCCAATATCGAATAAAACAACAAATTACATTTAGTTCTCTCGTGGAATCCCTTGTTTAAAACATTCTCAAATCACAGCTTTATCTTCATAAAAATGTGACACTAAGTTAACATTTTGTTAATTTGACATTGGGTGCAAGTTCATAGGAAAACGGTTGGAACAAAGAGAGTTGATCAGATAGGTGAATGGATGAGGCTACATAACATTGAACTACATAGTCATTATAGGAAGCCAGAGATAATAAGAATAGTTAAATCTAGTAGATTGCAATGGGTAGGACATGTGTCAACAATGTGGAATGAAAGATGTGCGTGGAAGCTTCTTTATACGAAAACCAGAGGGAAAACACGCAATTGGTTGACCAAGAATGAGGTGAGAGAATAACATTAACCATGATTTTAGGGAAGTAGATTATACAGGGAAAGATTGGAAACCATTAGATCAGCTTAGGGACGTATGGAGAGCTTATGTCTGTGCGGTCATGAACCTACGGGTTCGATTATGCCAGTGAGTTGGTTAGTAATTATGTAATATTCATGCAAATAGAAAAATATAAAAATATATTCTCTTTGTCCTATGTTTACTTCTTCTTCTTTTTCTTGAACGTCATAGGACATCTTGGTCGACTAATGGTTACGATGCGTCCATTTGATTCCCAGGTCACGAGTTCAAACTCTCAGAGATCTGTGGATTTACAGGGCGTAAAAATACTAGACCGGTTCCGTCGGAAAGTCACCGAACACTTCGGTACCGTGAATATATTTACGGTACGTTGATCAACAACCTCACGTCTGAAGAAAAATAACTCGGAGTAAAATACGTTCATCCTTTCTCGCTAATGATCTTAGATGTTAAAGAGCGTCCTTAATTAGAAATAATATCATAACACTGAACGAATTTTAGCCTTCTAAACTAAGTTTTACCCGACTGTACGTATCTAGCTTCTTTTGTTGGAATGTTTTTGGAGTGGGTTCTAACATGCAAACTGCAACTTGGAACACTAGGATTTATTTAAGGTTATATCCGTTAGAAGATTATCTTCTCTACCGCTAACATTTTCCTCCTGCCCGTTGATGTCACTTCTGCCATCTTTCGTTGGAAAGTCAAATTTTCTCTTCTGGCCTTGGTGCAGTTTGACACGTTCTTCGAGATAATTAATGATTTTGTTTCTCGCCCAAGGTTTGTCCAGTAAAGGTAGCCCTGCCATGGTAGAGGCCGTTCCATCAAGCTTGAAGCATGGCCTAAGATGCGCAGAAGACCAGTTTCATCCCCTTGACTGCGGGTAGTCTACGGTACAGGCATACACATTAAATTCCAAAATAATGTACTGTCAGTCTAAAATATATTACTTTTCGTCACCTCACTTCTAAAACCCCGTAAGTCTAATTTAACTAATCTTTCAAGAGAGCACAAAAACTTTTTTGACATTGTTTATTATCTTGTACTTATGTTAAGAAATAAGAGCAAGAGGGCTGGAGGACATGGAGTGGATGAAAATCTGTATAAAAATAAAATAATGTCTTATTTTTAATTAAAACGTTTAAAATATAACATTAAAAACATAGTTATCTAATAGACAACCAAGGTATTACTGGATGAAGGGATGAAGGGCGGATAAATGAAGCCTTTTATTCAGACTTGAGGTCCTTTCATGAACCTGAAAAATTTTAATAAAAAAATAATCACAATCCACATCTGAACACAAGCAAACTTTATTATTGTCAAATGAACCATGGACAATAACATACTAAATTTTGGAAAAAATTGGAAAGTAGTTTGTGAGAAAATTGACAATACTTTTAACAAAATGGAATTTTTATTTTTATTTTTTTTGTATTTTAAATTACTCACAAATAAATATGTCTAACAAGTTAATCAGAGTGTCATTATGTTCAGGAAGACTTGTTTAATTAGTGACATAATTTTCATGCACATAACTTAAGAATAAGCTGAAAATATTTTTTTTTGTATGCCATATTTTTAAACCAAATTGCAAGGAAATTAGTACCGGGTGCCCTTCAGAAATTTCACGTGTTACATAGTTATTATACTAATTTCCTACTCAGGGTTAATATTTTCATTATGACTACTAACCATGATTTTGTAGGTACGGACAAAGCCTGCAGATAGGGATCGTTTCCCCAAGATCCTATGTTTACATACTTCTTCCTTAGTGGAACGACCTTCTACTTCTGATTTAGCTCGAAACATTCCCACTATCGCCAAGGTCATGGAATCCCTGATGGTCGTAGATATTTGTTTTAGGATTGTTATTAATAAAACATTTCCTCTTTCTAACTTAACTTTGGGTATGATATGTGAGTTTGTTCTTTGCAATCTTCATGATGTACCGCAGTCATAAATAAAGACCCAGCTAGGCAAGTTATCATGTACCTATTTAATGTTTATTTCTCGTTAACATTTATTTTCATCCGCCCAGCATAAAAACTGTGGTGAAATTGTAGTGCAGAAAACCGTTTAGGGTAAAATAAGTAAAAAAAGGGGGTGAATTAGTGTTTTAAATAAGACCATCAAAATCAACTGGAACAGGAGAAATTGATTAATATATTCTGAAAAAAATATTCAGAAATATGGTGCATAATTTGGTAAGGCAATATACTATAAGCCGGGAGGTCGCGAGTTCGATTGCGGATGAGGTCAGGATTTTTACCACATGAGCAA
This sequence comes from Diploptera punctata, assembly GCA_030220185.1. Lineage (NCBI taxonomy): Eukaryota > Metazoa > Arthropoda > Insecta > Blattodea > Blaberidae > Diploptera > Diploptera punctata. The sequence continues at coordinate 224,684 of JASPKZ010007808.1, read as the reverse complement.
CAATTGTGGTAGGATCATGTCGCTGGGTTCTACTCAGCCTCTAAAATCAATGAGTTCCAGATCCTATATTTTCTTGACTAAAAATGTGCATCCCGCAGTGCTGAAAACTCGGGAGATAAATAGTCTCCAATTGTCTAAAGAGGTGTCAGCAATAATCTACTAATTTTTCAATAGCTCTGTGAGACGTGTAATAGGACCGCCTTACACTTATACAAACATATAACTTGATAACATCAAAAAGCTTGTTAATGCCTTACTCACTTCTTTCAACACGTTTCCTGATGTTTTATCAATTTTGTTGTGTTAACTTTTACATTAAACTAGACCTAAAACATTACGTTGATCTACCGAAATAACTAACTTATGTAGTGTGTAATATTGTAGTCTGAGAACAAATGAGTGTCATGTATTAACTTGCAAAACATAGAGAATTATTAAAGCAGAAAAATTAATAAGTACGATATTCTAAGTATGTACGTAACCTGGATTTAATGAACAAAGCAAGCAATAGACGTAAGAAAATCATTAATGCGAAGATTTGCATATAATAATTAATGCAGGAATCCAAAAATCCAACGACCTAATGTATCATTTCTTGGCACCGGTCCACAAAACTTCAACTACCTATGGAGATGGAATTTTCTCACGGACTGTTGGTCAGTTGGAGATCGGTGTCCTTTGTGAAACGCCCAGTGGGTAGACCAAGAATGAGGTGAGAGAATAACATCCATGATGTGATGGAAGAGTAGTTTATACGGTGGATCAGTGGAAGATATTAGCTCAGTAGAGGATATATGGAGAGACCATAAAACTACGAGTTTGATCGAGCCAGTGAGTTAGTTATATAGTTAGGAGAGCGGTGTCCACCCAGGATCGCGATGAATTTGTGCAGGTCTAATAAATAGCGACTATAAGAATGAGGAGACATCCTGACCACATAAGAACCATATACTGTTTACATTATCGTCTGTGGCCTGTAGTGGGATAACTGTACACACTTTTACCTGCCTCTATAAAATGACACAATATGTCAGCCAATTAATAGATCAATTGTCTTGCTAGCCTCTGGCGGCATGAAGTTCTGTTTATTTTAAAGAACGCAGATGTTTACTTTAGAATGAAAGGAAATGTAATCCATAAAAATGAAAAACAGAGTATTTGCAATTTTAGAGTTAAATTTGTTTTGATTTCCAATGCGTTATCTTTCAAATGCATATGCATAGTATCACGTGGTATATTAATACACATTTGAGGGTACAGGAAAAGTACCAGGTTGGTCACTTTATTGTCGAAATAGAGTATTAGATTCTCAATGGAAAGTGCTATATTTTAGGAGTCCGAAGGATTAAAAGAATCTGTTTAATCATGGGTTTATTTGCCTCCAAATTTGGCACATATTTAAAAAAGTAGGTACGTTGTACAATTGAGGAAGTTAGAAGCAAAAGCACAAGTTCTGCAGTATTGAGAAAACAGTTTTAAAGTTGAAGTTGTACAAGAAAATGACAGGTAAGTCAAAATGATAACTGCGGGTGATGCGTGTTTTCCCCCAGATAACGCGAAAAAGACATTAATATTTTTACACACTCCTTTTTTTTTCAAGAGAAAAAAAATCACTTGCATCCCTTTGTTTCTAACCGCCTCAATTAAAAGGCAATTTTTTAGTGACGGAAACGTGACTTTCATGGATTTTACCTTGTACCGTTCACTTAAAGATGATAACTGTGGTATTGAATGTTTACCTGATAGCGGAAGCTTTGTGTATATATTTCCACGGTGTATACTGATAGATGATTGAGTCTGTGAAATATTAATATATTTTAAAATTTAATTTGAAACAATAATTGTCATTTTAAGATATTTAGTGACGTTGCCTCGTTACGATACAGTTATTACGTCAACATTAGCAACAAAGGACATCTTTACAATCATTTTTTACACGATAGTGCGTTCTGTCGGACTTACAAGACTGGCGACCGCGATTGAAAGTTGAGTTTCCGAAATTTCTGGTTTGCCATCCTACAAATAACTAAATAACTGTACTGTAATATTACAAATTACTTACCTAGGGCGGGAAGTAAAACCACTGCCGTTATTATATACTTCGTACAATGTATATTCAAAACATATCCAAAAGGTAGTGTGAATATACATTATACGAAACAAATCACTGCATTTTAAATGAACTGAACTTTATTTGAAACAATAACAATCAATAAATGCATTATTGCCGCCATTTTATCCCTGATTGGTGTTACTGCCTACTGTAGTCTCAACTGAATTATTTTCGACATTTGATCAGACTGCTAACGCCAGTCAGTTCTTTATAATGAACGTAAATATTTCCAACAGAGATGTATTAGTTTACAACGATTTCTAATTTTGAAAACACCATCGTGAAAAAAAATAGTACTACACACGTTTGTGAAGTGTTTTACAGAATCTCGGAAATTAAATCCTTTCTATCGCTCGCTTTTTAATAATTTCCTCACTTCTGTAAATCCACTTCACAACCTCGCGTAGTTGTTTACTTTTTTGAAATTTATGTTTTTTTAATAAAAAAAATTATTGAACGTGGGGAAAAAGTTCCCAAATCGTTTTGATATCAAATTAAACAATATTCCTCGTGTTTAAATATTCTTAGCGCGGTTTTATTTAATAAAAGTGATATTATGTTACAATTTCTGATAATATGGCATGCAGAATGTAATATGCATATGATTAGAGCTTTTTTTATTTTCATTCTTCTTAGACGCTGTAATCGAGCTTGCTAAACTGGAGCTTTCCATTCTCTCTTCTGGTTTTAAGTTCACGGGAACAAACCCTGGCGGCTTTTTGTGGATTTTTAGGACATAAAAGTCGTAAGTCGTAAGTTCGTTCAAAAAGGACTAGAAACCAGTCTCACGTATCTGGATTTATGGCACGTAAGATAATATCAAGCTTGTACGAAGTGTTCTCTGGGCAAAATTGTTGGTCCTTTCTTCCCTAGATAATAATTACGACACTAATTAGTTTAGATTTTAAAGAGTGTCGTTGATTATTAATTATGACATAACACCATTTGAACGTATTGGTTTGTTTAAACTTTTCTCCCGCATGAGAGTCGTCTTCTCTATGGCTAAAGTGTTCTCCTACCCGTTGATCTCTCTTCCACGGTTTCTAACGCTGAAAAGTCAAAATTTCCTTTCAACATTGATGCAATGTGACATTTTCTTCAGCATACCTTCTTTGTGTGGTTTCTCGCCAAGATTATCCTATCAAGGGCGAGTTAACAATAACTATATAACTATACAATTGCTAGTTTAGTTTCTGGGGACTTGAAAAACACAAATACATCCACCAGCATAGTCATGGAATTCCTATTTGGTTCAAATATTTCTGATGAACTAACTAACTCAATGACACTAACAAAATCATAAATTCTGAGCTAATGTTTTCCAACCAAATCCTCTCTAATCTACTTCCCTTAAATGATGTTGAATGATATTTTCCCAACTCATTCTTCTCTACCAACTGGGCGTTCTCCCTCTGGTTTTTTTTAAAGTTTCCACGTGCCTCTTTCATTTCTAATTCGTGCCACATGTCCTGCCCATCGCAGTCTACCAGACCTAACTATTCTTATTATATCTGGTTTCCTATAACGATCATGTAGCTCAGGGTTATTAGCCTTCTCCATTCGCCTGTTTGCCTCTTTTTGGTCCAAATGTATTCCTAAGAGCTTTACTCTCAAGTACTCATAATCTTGTCTCTACTCTTAGAATAAGAGTCCATGTTTCACATCCATATAATTAACTGGAAGGACAACAGTTTACTATATTTTCAGTTTAACGATATTTGAGAGAAGTTGGGGCGATAATAGTCTCTATAACGCATAATAACATGCATTTGCAGAGTTGAGCCTATGTTTAATTTCCTTGTGCATCTCATTCCAACCTAATCTAAACTAAACTAAACTTACCGAACCGAACCTAACCGTAACTAACCTAACCTAACATACCCTAACCGAACCTAACCTAAGCTAGCCTTACAGAATCAAACAAGGATGGCGTGAACACCCCAATCAAACACTAAAAAGCCAAACCAAACCTAATCAAACCTACCCGAACCTCACCAAACCAAGCTAGGGTGGCATGACCACCACAACCTAACCTAATGTAACCTGACCTGACCAGACCTCACCTGACCTGACCTAACCTAACCAATCTTAACATAACCTAACCGAACCTAATCCATCCTAAGTAACTTGTGTTCTGAATGTAAACATTCACGTGTGGTAACCATCACTTCATCTTAATATTACCAAGTAAACTAACATGAATAACACCGTTCTGCAGTTTAAACTTATTGTTTTAGTGATAGGTGATTCTAAACGAAACTTTTGTTTATTAAATTCGAAAATGATCTCCATTTTCACCCATCACGTCAGGTTTCAAAATTTTCATGAATAACTATAAATGGAATTATAGATTTGTGGAACGTAATAAAATTAATTTTAACAACAATTTTGTGTGAAAAACAAGGCCAGAATTTGTCACTAATTAAACATTACTTCCTAATAATAATAATAATAATAATAATAATAATAATAATAATAATAATAATAATAATAATAATAGTCATGATAATGATAATGATAATAATAATAATAATAATAAATAATAATAATAATAATAATAATAATAATAATATAAATAATAATAATTAATAATTATAAGCACATTCACAACCTTACCTCAATATTGCATTTAAATTTTTCTCGACTTTGACCTTCTCGCATGTTGTTCAGAGCAAACCCTTTTTAACATCCAGCCATAGTCACCCATCCTGTTACCACTTCACTTACCTTGATACATCTTTTTCATATTTTGTTTTATAATCTTGTGAAATATTTCACTCTGTTTCTCACTAAAATATGCTAAATTATCAGGTAAATAATTTTGATAAAATGGAGGAAGTGAACTTTGACACTCGTGTTGCAACCAATGTGTTTATAATTTTGTAGCATTACTTTCATTATGTTAACATAATTTGGGTCTATATTATTTCCAAAGAAATTAAAAAAAACATTTCTGAAAGCATTCCAGGCACACTTCACTTCTCGACTCATGGTATTCTCGAACTAACTGTCCATCATCAGTTTTCGAATTTGTGGGCCAACGAATGCACCAGTTTTAATATTTTCATTAGATAATGAAGGAAATGTAGCGTAAATTTAAAGCACTCGCTGTTCTTATCTAGAATTTTTAAAAATTCGTTTAGTAAACCTAATTTTACATCGAGTGGTGGCAACAACACTTTTGAGGGATCAATCAGAGATTCACTTCTTATATTTTTTCGCCCGGTATTAAATTAGTCCTACGTGGCCACTGATCCCTTTCCCAGTGGTCTGACCTAGCTATGCTGTCCCATTCACATAACAAACAGGGGTATTTTGTGAAACCAGCTTCCAGGACCAAGTAATAGTCTAATAAATCTTGAAATCTCCACAGACGAGCATATATGATTTTGCTAATGCAGTTTTTTATTGAAGTCGAGAAAGTAAGAGAAAGCTAAGATCTCTATATTGAAAACAGCAAACTCAAACAAAATAGGTTACAACTTCGATAATTAGCGTCAAATTCAAATCCAGGCGTCAATGGACGGACGAATCTTACACAGTGGTCTCTCCTTTTTTAAATTTTTTTTTCTCGAGGTTTTAGGATCTCTTACCAGTTGTAAGTCTATGATACGAGATCTTTCCAAAAATGATGTATTTAGGTATTTTATGTCCCTAAAAATCCATTCACTTAAGCGAGAATTGCAAATGCGAAACTCGAAACCTGAGACGACTATGATAATCGCTAGTCAATCAGGACCGACCTGTTGAACTAAAGAACGCCTTTTCAAGGTGCATTCAAAATATTGTAGATTAAAAAAAGTAATCGAGTTTTTCTTTGACAAGGAAATAATCGGCCATAACGGACACTCGTTTCGAGACGAATTGTAACTGGGCTACAGTTCTACCAGCCAGGAGAGAATAACAAAATGTCGTAAAGACAAACTGCTGGCAGTTGTAAAAAAATCACTATACGGTTTATAATTTATAGACATGTTTGTGAAAAAGTGACGTATCTGTTGGGAACAGTAAAACTTCAACATTAATTTATCTGCGTTGAATATTTTAAGATGGGCAGTATTTCTTATGACATGTTATTTTTCCTTTGTGTACAGAACTTGCTGAAACCGGGTCGTGCGTCTCTGAATAAATAACTGCAGTATTCACTCTCATGTCCCGTAAGGATTCTGTTTTATTTATATTTTTCAAACAATCCGTAGTATTAATGAAATATAAATCAACGTCAAGAGCTCGTATAAAATGTTATAACTAAAAACCTGTTATCAAATTATTAGTTATCCTGGGAACTGTGTTCCTCTTGATACAAATCAGAAATTACTTAGAATGTTACAGCATGTTTCATAAAAACTTTAGACTTTCTTTATAAAATAAATAATTACATTTCAAGAGTCCGGTCTGAAGAAGTGTTAAAAAATATTAGTAAAGTTATTTTCTATATTATTATTATTATTATTATTATTATTATTATTATTATTATTATTAGTATTAGTATTGTAATTACCATTATTATTATTCGTATTATTATAATTAACATCAATTCAATTAAATATGCAGTACACATAGGAATATTAAGTTATATAATGATAAACATTAATAGACAGTTAATGAAAATGAGGGAAATTTTGAGAAAGTAGTTGAATTCTAATGCCTTCGGACAATAATTACAAATAGAAAATGAAAAGCACAAATAAATTAAACGTATTCTTAATTCTGGAAATGTATGCTATTATATATTTGAGAGACTCAAGTCGTCCCAACGCCTCTCAAAAAAAGTTAAAGTGAAAATATATAAAACCGTTATTCTGCCAGTTATATTACATGGATGCGATACGTGGACTCTTATTTTAAGGGAGGAGAAATATTAGGAGTATCGGTATTTGAGTATAAAGTTTTAAGGAAAATGTTTGGTTCAAAGAGAAATCAACAGACAGGTGAAAATAGAAAACTTTATAACAGTGATAATCTTTATAGGAAAGCAGATATAATAAGAAGAGATAAGTCTCGCAGATTGCGATAAGTAGGACATGTGCAAGAGTGGGGAATTAAAGAAGGGCGTAGAAGCTGCTTGTAGGATAATCAGAGGTAAAACGTCTAGTTGGTAGACCAAGAATGACGTCAGGAGATGATTGGAAAACATTAGGAAATTGTGGAGAACTTATCTCCGCGCGGCCATGAACCTAGGGATCGATAGTCGCAGTAAGTTGTTAAGCTATTATTATTATTATTATTATTATTATTATTATTATTATATTATTATTTATTATTATTATTATTATTATTATTATTATTATGAAGCATAAGACACAAAAAAATATATTGGTAAAACATTGGTGGAATCTGTTGCAATGTACGGAAGTGAGGTATGGACAATCAATAAGTACTACAAGAATAGACTAATAGCTCTAGAAATGGATTATTTACGAAGAAGTGCCAGAAAGTCTAAATTAGAACGTGTCACAAATAAGGAAGTTAGAAACATAATGGAAGCAGACGAAAGCATAATTGAAAGAATTGAGGAGAAGGAATTAAAGTGGTTAGAACATGTTTTAAGAATGGAAGATGAGCGATGGGCCAAGCAACTATATGAATGGCATCCGAACAGAAAGAAGAAAAGAGGAAGACCAAGGTTAACATGGAAGGAAAACATGAAGACAGTAATGCAAGCTAGAGGGCTAAGCATCGAAGATGCCCAAGACCGTAGGCTTTGGAGGTTTGGCACGGGAAGACGGCAGCAGCTGTAAAAACCCGAAGATAGATAGATAGATTATGAAGCATTGAGTGAGAAAGACGACTATAGAGGAAGGACAGCACTGTTTTGGAACGATGAAATAGAGAAAGAAAGACAGAATAAGAAACAGTTATTTTTAAAATGGCTTAGTACAAAGAACCAAAATGACAAAATACAATATCACAAATCCAAAATAAAAAGTGAGAACAATGGTTACTAAATACTGAAACGAGATTTGGAATAACAAATGCACAGAAATACAAACATATTCAGGAAGCAAGAAGAGTTCTGAATCATGGAAATTTATAAAAAAAATATACGTTCATCGAATAGAAATAAGAATCTTCTCAACCTAATAGGGATACATGAATGGGAAGAATATTACAAAAAACTTTTAGTAGAGGACCGAAAAAAAAATTGGGAGAAAATAACGATTTATCAGAGATGGAAACAGGAAACAATCGAAATTGACATAATACGACAGACTTGTAGTCGGGGTAATGTTTAATTAGGTGTCCAGGATTAAGGTACATGGACAATTGTGCTCCGGACTAGTTGGGTTCAGGTTTCGGTAGAACAATGGACTTAACTCTCGGGAATCCGTAAGAAAGGATGTTCACTTGGGGAAAAACAGTAGGCTTCCTTTGATCGGTTCCACTGGATGATGCACGTTTATTGTAGTTAATGTTACAATATTATATGCTGATGATCAAATAATATTATCAGATTCCGAAGATAGCTTACAAATAGCAGCATATCAATTATTCAAAATTGCCAGCAAATATAATATGAAAATTTCCACATCAAAATCCAAAACAATGGCAATGTGTGGAAAAAACATACAACGGGTGAAAATTGAGATAGATGGAAAAATTATAGAACAAGTGTCAGATTTCTCTTACTTAGGAAGTGTATTTGCAGAGTATAAGAGTGACATTGATTCAAAATTACAAAAATATAATAAAATGAATGGGGTAATACGAAGACATTTTGGTAAACAGATGAGGACAGAGACAAAACTAAGATTACATAACGTCACATCAAAAGCTGCTCTAAAATACGGAAGTGAAATTTGGATTTTAAATAAAAGAAACTCTCATAAACTTCAAGTAAGCCAAATGCGCTTCTTACGATCATTGTTAGGAGTTAATAGACTGGATCACCAAAGGAACACTACTATCAGAGGAAAACTTGGAGTAGCAAGTTTAAATGAAGATATCCAAAGATACCAACAAGAATGGAAAAATCATCTGAGAAGAATGGCAAGAAATAGACTTCCAAAATTGGCATTCCAATATACCCCAACTGGACATAGGGACCAAGGAAGACCAAAACATCGGTGGAAAGATCAAGACCATCTTCGCTAGGTTTACCGTACAGGCCACATGGCCTAAAACGAATTTGTTCATGATGATGATGATGATGTTACAATTGTCGTATTGGACGACGAGTTGACGAGAAGGCTCTTGGTGAATCAGAACTAACTATATCTATATCACTCAACAAAGTGCTGCGACTCATACAGAGTGATGTGCCGTCTCTACTTGCACTCGCGTTAGTAACTTAGTTTATTTCGCTTATGTAAAGCGATGTGCCCCGCACCGGCACACTCGCTAGTCGCTACTCCTATCCAACTAACACTGTCCACTGAACTCTAGTTTTCGCTAAGTATAAATATTTATTATTTCTGAGTGGGCCGGCATTAGTCCCTTCCACCAAAAGTCTTAGCGTCTCACAAACAGTTTATATGTTACACTAATTTTGATGGGTAAATTAATATCTTAAGGTCGTTGTCGTGGGTGTTAAACTTAGGCTTTTGTGGCCTAGTCCCCTCCCTTTAGTTAGTTGCAACCCTAATATACTAATTTCCAGGGTTGACCCAATGGAGTGGTCCTTAATATGACGCGGCTAATCGCCTGTTCGGCATCTACCTTACGCCGCCAAAGAAGTCCACCCTCTGTTAGCGACATGTCCTAGTTAAAATTGGCTTGGGGAGAACTTTTTCCATTCCACGTTTACCTAGGAAAATCCAATGGCTTATTTGCGACTTCCCAGCCTTTTGTATGAAGTTTTTGGGCTTAGCATTGTTATAACAAGTTAATAATAGTGCAGTCTTGTAAGTCCTTTTAAGAAAGGAAACTGCAGACTTTTTCCCCATTGTATAAGGGCTTAAGTATATAATTATCAACAACACAGATTACTAACATGGATAATCTCATTTTTGCCCAAATGAATACTCACCACTGCCAGCGCAGCTATGTCAAACTTATCAATGCTCCTGAATAAAAATAATGTAGATATTCTACTAAATCAGGAACCATATTGTAACAATGGAATACCAAGCTTAACACCAACTAATTACACACCTTTCTACATTGCTTCAAACACAGCTCCTAAGAGCCTGCATCTATAATCTAAACAAGAAATAGCACATAACTTCACCCTTATCCTCAGCTACTCCACTCCAGATGATGTAATACTTGCACAGTCAACTAATTCAACTCTCTAGGTAGCAAGTGCCTACCTACCTCCTTACGATACCTTAGAAACAAGATATCCAGCCCGTCGAACACTTCTTACCTCTCCTTAAACCCACCCTAACCTTATATTGGGACCTTCGATTCCAGCTTGCAAACACAAATGTGGTATAGCCCAACTACCGACCATCAGAGGAAAGAGACTAGTAGAGTTCCTATCATTAAATAGTCTGACCACTGCAACTGGGAAGGACGGTCCTACTTTTTCCGGTCCACAAGGACAAAGTTGTGTCGATATTAACTGATTTTTCTAAGAACATAGCGCAACAGAATAAACAAGATTGGCGAGTTAGACCGAAGAGGAGACTCAATCAGATCACAATATCATAACTTTTTGAACTGTTGTATCACACTTCCAACTCCAACTATTTCCGGAACAACACTAATTCGACCAGAAAGTTTGCCACGCAAGGTATGCCATTGGGAAATATCATCCAAAATAAACTCAATGAAAGTGGCAAACAATGGTTTGCTACAAATACATAATTGCCACCTCTCACAAACACCTAGATGAAACCATTAACTACACTGTGGCAAGAACGAAACGAAATCCACAAACATTGCTTTTTCCCACACCGTTTCTTCTAACCCACAATAAATTAAACCCTGGTGGTCTTTCGAAATAAACTCTCCTTCATAAAACATCCTAATGCAGCAAAAAAACGAAGGGCCAAGAGAATAAAACACCCGAAGCTCAAAGAATTGTATACATCTAAATATAATGCTCTCAAAAACCAGTATAAACTTGAATTAAATAAAGCTAAGCGAGAATCATGGGAACGTTTCTGCACAGAACACAGTAGGAAATCGCCTTGGAAAATCTACAGGCTCTGTAAAACTGACTTCGCGAAAAGCACACCTTCTTCCACTCTTACTTTAATCGATGGAACTCCAACCTTATCAGAGAAAGACACAGCCAAATCACTCCTCGATATATTCCTGCCAGATGACATTCCAGATCTCGATAACGATGTGCAGAGACTCATCAGAGAATCTAACCGAGACTGCGTAGCCCTGAACACACCACAAGAGACAGAGTTCGCATCTCACGAAGTAGAAGAAATAATAAACAATTTAAATGAAAAGAAATGTCCAGGCCCCGACGGAATTTATGGAACTATTATTAAAAACATACATCAGACCTTACCAAAATTCTGGAAGATAGTTTTTAATAAATGTCTACATTTAGGTTGCTTCCCGAAAGTCTGGAAAGAGGCAAGAGTAATAGCTATCCCTAAGTCAGACAGGAGAAAGCTGCTATCCGTCACTGGATACAGAGGAATCAGCCTACTATCTATCCCCGGAAAATGTTTGGAAAAATTGGTGATGGAAAGACTCAACTTCTTTCTCCAAGAGAAGACACTCATTCCCCCACAACAATATGGCTTCATCGTTGGAAAATCCTCTTCTGATGCCATCAAACCTGTCTCAGATTTCGTACACCAAAGTAGAAGTAAGGGGATGAAATCCTGCCTCCTTTCCCTGGATATCAGTGGCGCCTTTGACAATGCTTGGCACCCAAGTATGAAAGCGCGTTTACAAGAAACATACTGTCCTTCAAACATCTATAATATCATAGTGGACTTCTTACATGACCGTACAGCTTACTTCAGACAAGGAAACTCTTCAAAGAGTAAGAACGTCACCAAAGGATGCCCCCAAGGATCTGTATCAGGTCCCACTCTGTGGAATATTTTAGTAAGTGGACTTATTTCAGAGCTGGCAAACGTACCCGACCTGAAGACCGTGGTGTACGCAGACGACATAATGATTATACTTAATGGTATTTGCCATGATCACATACTAAACACGCTCCAATTAACACTGCAAATCCTGCAAGATTGGTGTTGCAGAAACAAACTTGTAATCTCTAAGGAGAAATCTTCTCTAATGCCTATGTACGTCAGAAAGAAAGATACATACGCCAATCACCCAATAGTTACAGAATGGGGCCTAAATGTGGTAAATAAAATGAAATATTTGGGTGTGATGATAGACCACAAAATTGACTGGTATCCCCATTCACTATACCTGGAAAATAAAATACTACATCTCCGAAATATGCTAGTCAGATGTTCCAAAGCGACTTGGGGCATGTCCTTCTATCATCTTATGACAATCTATCATCAAGCCATTCTGCCTATGATACTGTATGCTGCAGAATCCTGGAGCCCACAAATCTCCAAACGGGCTAAAACGAAATTGAATCAAATATAAAGACATTTTCTTCTTTTCGCAACAAAAGCATACAGAACAGTTTCATACAATGCTCTCCAAGCTCTAGCATGCGTCATGCCCATGGATCCAACAGTACGCCTACACAACGACATTAAAGCAATATCCAGAGGCCAAGCCACCAATGCTATAATCCCTCTACTGAAACGAACTGAAATGCCAACACTAATAAAAGGAATTCATCCCAAAGATAGCTATATAGAAATAGATTCAACTGGAACTGTAGGGAGTGCCGACTACTTAATATTCACGGATGGGTCCAAAACGGCTAAGCATGTGGGAGCAGGTACGGTAGCCGAGAAAAACTCAAAGGAGGTATTTACCAATATGAAAAGACTTGACATAGAATGCTCAGTCTTCCAGGCAGAACTCCTTGGAATTCAAATGGCAGTTGAATGGATTGAACTACAAAAAGACGTAACTTCAACATATGCTATCCTCGTAGATTCACAAGCCGCTCTTCTAGCCATAGCTAATAGAAAATCAACCGACCCTTTGGCGATCCAAACCAGAGAAAAGCTAATCGTACTCAAAAAGACTAGAAATATTGACCTCCACTGGGTTAAAGGTCACGCAGGTCTTCGAGGGAATGAAAGAGCTGACTATCTGGCTAAAATAGCCGCTAGCTACAAAAATACTATCGACTATAACTCCATCCCTATAACACGAGGCAAGCAGTTATTAAAAGAATATTATGAAACAATCTGGAATTTAATTTACACCCAAATCAAATGACGCCTTCCATACCAAAATGTTCATCCCCAACATACCTTATAGACTGTCCCTATCCCTATGGCCTAACTATATAACCACACAATTTCTCACCAACCATGGACTATTTAAATCCTACCTACACAAAATGAACAAAACTGCTTCACCTTATTGCAACTGCCCAGAAAAATCACTACAGACGGCCCACCATCTGATGACTGAATGCAACATGTTCTCCAGAGATCGACCAGCTATACTACAAATTGCTACTCCGCCTAATATTCTCAAGTTCCACTTTAACACAGTCAACGTTGCAGAATTTCTTACGAGGATCTTCCGTCAACTACAAGAACAACTAGAACAATAATTGAACAATTGTAAAACTGTAAATATCCCGTGATATACCATTGGTGAAACACGGTTGTAACATATATGTAAATAAAAAAAGGGCTTACGATTCCATTGTATGATGTTTACTAGTTTCGTTCACTACAATAGCAGAGGTCCAGGTCTATGACCACGCGCTAATTGCTTGAAACTTGTGTTTTATTTATTGCTTATGAAATTATTTTGTGGTAGGTTATATCATTTTAAATTTGTTACCATTGAATTCCTGTTTTAATTCCAATTCAATTGAATATAAATATGCCCTACTTCAGATAATAATTACATGTTCATAAATTATTCACCTTTGATGAAAGTACGAGTACTTATTTATCTGAAATAAGAGGCTGAGCGAATGACTTGCCACAAATTGCCCGCTTACAATTTAAGTAATTTTGAGGATTTGAAATTAATTAAATGAGAAGCACTCTCGTTTTTTTTGTTACATAATAAATTATATATTTTTTCTTTTCTCCTTTGGCTCCAAGCCTACCTGTTTTGGTTGTGGACTGGGTGGTCAACTTACACATTTGTAGTCTCATGACAAAGGACAATACGTCATCAATATTTGTAAACATACACTCTTTTACAAAATGTCATTCACACTGGTGTTGACTGACAAGTTTACCTGTACTGAGAAATATATTTTTTTTTCCTGAAATACATTCATGAACATAATACATACAATACATATACAATACAATAACTAAAAATTGATGCCTATCATATAAGTCAGTTTCTGATAATCACCGTCTTTACTATGTGTATTATTTTCTTCCATTAATATAACACTACGCGGTGTTGTTAACGACAGCACTTATATTTGATTATAGAAATCTCACGGCCATTTTTTTCACTTTAATTTTCATGTTGTCACACGCGCAATGTCATCACTGTTTCGTTAACTTACTTTCTTAACCTAATTATATTTACAATAGGTATACATGGCATAGATCGGTACTGTAGCCAGTATTTTTTTTTCCAATATACTACGATTTTGGATTTGATTATAATTTTAAAAAAAATCGATTAGGTAATATAAAATATATTAGTGGTGGATCTGTGCACCTAATAAATTGTGTTAATTATTATTATTATTAACTGTATCTTATTTTCATATTTTCGTGACATACAATGTCTAAAATATTGGTTCGACAAGGGAATAATAAAATCATTAATTATTTCCCATTTAATTAGGTATATGTATACTTCACAATTATTTATTTGTATAAGGGATTTACTTTGAATCAATAAGTGTTATTAAACTACCGACTCGTCTAGAAGTCGTTTTCCACATTTTCAATATAATTTACGTACCTTGTGTCATATTATTCGACATTCATAGGCGCCTCGCCATCATATAGAATATTATTAATATTCACGATCTATTATTTATTCACTTTGGGCATTCATTTAAATATGGAATAATTATCCTCGTTACTGCGTTTTATCATTTCCTCTGGCATCATAAGTATAATATTTAAATCAAGCATAATTAATTCGATCATTTACCAGTCGAACAACATTTATACCATCGCGCGTAAAAATATAAAACATATCTCGAATACAAAGTTCTACACATGTCAGCATCGCTGTCCCCGCAGCGTGATGACCATTTCATCAAACATTATATCATTAGTAAAATGACATCCATTTCAGCAGCGCTTACCTGTCAGCGTCGATGACCTCCTTCAAGAAGTATTTATCATCATAATTAATCAATTAATATTTCTCATTAGAATAAGTAATATCGGGTCTCCATGCCCGCAAATATTACTTCAATAACACGTTGTACACGCATAAGTAAGGTGACTTCTCGAGTCGCCATATCATAAGAATCAAACCTTGTATATATTAATAAACGATTTTACGCGCTTTATCGCTTTATTTTGTCTTTCGACTTTCAATTGAAACTGCATAATGCTTAAATACGTTGTTGCATATACTTAATGCCATTAGTTATAATCGTCGTTATCCTTAACGAGGATCCTTTTAATAAAATAAATAAATGAATATATTCAATGAACTGTGATTGATATTTGGCGTTGGCCTATCTCATTATCGTTTTATTGATCAAGACTTCAAGTTTATTTAAGATATAGTTAATCATCATAATATTGAAAATATTTAGCGTTCTCAGCTCGATCGCGTCGGCAATGCTACCTTCACATATAAATTGATTTAAATTCAAGATATTGAACTATAGCCCTAGATTACTGTTATCGTATACGGCTTTAATTATTTTCATTCAATATTTATTGTTCACAGATCCACTTGGTCCGAACTTTTAATGGAATATATTTTCTTTCCCAGTACATTTATCGTGAGACAGTATATGTGTTATATGCCCACTGTGATGCATATGTATTTAAATTCATAATTGCATATATGTCTTAAAGTGACTTTAATTGTCTTCTTTATCAAATTACTATCTATCAAATCTTAACATAAGAAATTAGATCATAGGAACTGTCATAAACGTGTGCCCGCCACTCGTTTTTTTAGGCGTTATAATGACTTTCTTTAATATATTTAATTAATATCAGTTTTCATAATTCATTATCTTACAACGTTCATGCAAGAAACCAACATTATCTACCCATATTCTATATCATTAACTTATTTACTACTTCATAATTATAATTTTTATTGTTATATAATAATGTCTCCGATTCCTTTTACTGTATCCTGGATTCGATCCCGATGACTGTCTACATGTACTTGATCAGTTATTGAGTCTGTCTTTCACTGATTTCATTTTCGAGCTCGTGCAAAATTACTAGGCTCTTATCAAAATTATCTACATTATTAAATCTCGTTGTTGACTCTATACAGTAAGTTCTGGGAAATATACCATGCTTTCCTCTAATTCTAGGATCATTTCTGCTCAAAGCGGCATTATTATTTATTACATCGTCCTGAGATTCGCGTGTTACGTCCGACTCAACATCTAGATCGTTAGTGATCAACATGCTTTGCAAGAATACTTTCTGCAATCACTTTGATCGACGGCTTGTCTCTGACATGTATTGTCATGGACCAAGGATTGTCTGTTTCAATGTCTGCAAGGTACTTTAAATATTCATTCTTTACTTTCGAGTTTATTTTTCCCTTATATCTAGTACACCGTTCGTCTACCTGTATCTTATTCAATTGTTTTGGGTTTGCTTGGCTACCTGTACACTTTTAATACCCATGTCACATGTACAAGCTTTAGTTGTTACTTCAGACATTCCTTGCTTCATAATTACATCAGATTTTTCACATATTATGTTATCTTTCATACTCTCACTCATAGACCCTGATGTATTGTTATTTAATTCTATTCCAATTATATTTTCTTTACCTATTTTACTATCTTCATCTTTTCCCTCAATTAATGTTTCTCCCTTTTCTAACTCACTCTTGTTATTTTCACAGATATCGTTTGTGTTTTCGGAGGTGGCCTCGAACTCACTCTCCTTGCTCTCTTTAATTTCTGGTTCCTTGTCCTGTTTCCCTGATTCTGAAAAAAAAAGTTCAAAGTATCGTTCTCTTTCAACCCTATGTTTTTCATATAATTTCTCCTTTTCTAATCTAGCTATTTCATTTTCCTGTTTCAACATAGCTATGTTTTCATCTAATTTTTTTTATTCTTAATCTCCGTTCTTCCCTTTCCTGTTTGATCTCCTTCCTCATTTCTAATAATAACTCCATGATTGTGTTGGAATTGGCTAGGTTTAGATTTCCCTTCATTTTTATTAATTTTTGACTCATTTCCCTAGTTTATTTCTTACTTTGACTCCTATTACATCCACTATCCTTTTACTTATTAATTCTATTTTTATTCTATTCACTTCTTTTACTTTCCTTTCATTCTACATCCATCTTCCATAGACATGCACACATTACTTTTTCAATAAATGTTAAATAGATTTTAAAATAAATTTATTTTCACTGATACCTTTCGTTGTCTTCTATTGCTCCTTACTGTCCTCGTTGAGGTCCTTTGGTAACCATCTCTATCCCCCCAGGTCTTCTTCCTCACGTTCGTATGATATTCACTACTGGAACACGCCTATCCACTCTTCGTTTGACGGTTGCTCAGCAATTTCTCGAAGCCCCACGTTGGGCGCCATGTACGACATACTTGTAGTCGGGGTAAAGTTTAATTAGGTGTCCAGGATTAAGGTACATGGACAATTGTGCTCCGGACTAGTTGGGTTCAGGTTTCGGTAGAACAATGGACTTAACTCTCGGGAATCCGTAAGAAAGGATGTTCACTTGGGGAAAAACAGTAGGCTTCCTTTGATCGGTTCCACTGAATGATGCACGTTTATTGTAGTTAATGTTACAATTGTCGTATTGGACGACGAGTTGACGAGAAGGCTCTTGGTGAATCAGAACTAACTATATCTATATCACTCAACAAAGTGCTGCGACTCATACAGAGTGATGTGCCGTCTCTACTTGCACTCGCGTTAGTAACTTAGTTTATTTCGCTTATGTAAAGCGATGTGCCCCGCACCGGCACACTCGCTAGTCGCTACTCCTATCCAACTAACACTGCCTACTGAACTCTAGTTTTCGCTAAGTATAAATATTTATTATTTCTGAGTGGGCCGGCATTAGTCCCTTCCACCAAAAGTCTTAGCGTCTCACAAACAGTTTATATTTTACACTAATTTTGATTGGTAAATTATATCTTAAGGGCGTTGTCGTGGGTGTTAAACTTAGGCGTTTGTGGCCTAGTCCCCTCCCTTTAAATTAGTTGCACCCTAATATAATATTTCCAGGGTTGACCAAATGGAGTGGTCCTTAATAGGACGCGGCTATCGACTGTCGGCATCTACCTTACGCCGCCAAAGAAGTCACCCGCTGTTAGGGACATGTCCTAGTTAAAATTGGCTTGAGGATAACTCTTTCCACAAGTTACCTAGGAAAATCCAATTGCTTATTTGCGACTTCCTAGCCTTTTGTATGAAGTTTTTGGGCTTAGCATTGTTATAACAAGTTAATAATAGTGCAGTCTTGTAAGTCCTTTTAAGAAAGGAAACTGCAGACTTTTTCCCCATTGTATAAGGGCTTACGATTCCATTGTATGATGTTTACTAGTTTCGTTCACTACAATAGCAGAGGTCCAGGTCTATGACCACGCGCTAATTGCTTGATACTAGTGTTTTATTTATTGCTTATGAAACTATTTTGTGGTAGGTTATGTCATTTTAAATTTGTTACCATTGAATTCCTGTTTTAAATCCAATTCATTTGAATTTAAATATGCCCTATTTCAGATAATAATTACATGTTCATAAATTATTCACCTTTGATGAAAGTACTTATTTATCTGAAATAAGAGGCTGAGCGAATGACTTGCCACAATAAATACTGTAAAAAGCAAATTATGAGAATGAAAAATGGTAGTAATGCCGGCCCAGGAAATATTGCTATAGAATTGATTAAAAGTGGCAGTCAGAAGTTATTGGAAATTATCACTGTACTGTTTAATAAAATAATAAATGGCGAAGAAGTGCCAGAAGAGTGGAAAGTTGCTATTATAACATCGATATGTAAGAAGGGAGACAAGAGAAAGTGTGAAAATTATAGAGGCATATCAGTAACGAGTACATTAAGTACAATATATGGACGTATACCAAGTAAAATGGTTGATATAGAATACCAGGATAAAGTAATGGAAGAACAATCTGGTTTTAGAAGTGGTAAGTCATGCACAGATAATATATTTTGCATAACACAAATGATAAAAAAAAGAGCTACTAACAGACATTTACATTTGCTTTTTGTCGATTTAACCAAGGCATATGATAGTATTCTCCAAAAAATGTTATGGGAAACTTTAGACAATTTTAGCATTACCAAAAAATTAGTAGAAGCTATAAAAGCATTATACAAAGGATCTATTTCGAAAATAAAAGATAGAAATCATATAACAAAGGGATTTACTATTACAAAAGGTTTAAGGCAAGGTTGCAGTTTATTTCCAACTCTATTTAAAATTTATCTCGAAAGAGTACTAAGAGACTGGAGGACAAAAGTCAGAAAATGGGCATACCCATCCAAAATACATATGTATATTCACTAAATTTTGCAGATGACCAGGAATTAATAGCACAAGACCACGATGGCATAGAATATATGGCTAAAAACTAAAAGAAGAATATGAAAAATGGGGACTTTATATAAACATTGAGAAAACTAAATACCTGTGTATAGGAGAAGAAATGGAAAATATAAATTTCAACAATGGAGAAGAACTAAAACCTAGTATTGAATTCACTTATTTAGGAATAAAATTAGACCATTCAGGCGATAACACAGTGGAAATTAAAACTAGAATCGCACAAACAAAATGCTTTAAACTCTGTTTGGCGGAGCAAAAATATTACAAAAAATAGAAAATTACAAATATATCCAACCATAATTCAGAGCATTTTAACATATGGTGCTGAAGTCTGACAAATTCCTACCAGAGAAATGAAAATAATTTTTAGTACAGAAATGGATGTTTTAAGATGGAAAATCTAGAATGGATAGAATACGAAATAAAGAAATAAGAGAAATAATGGGTGTGCAAGAGGAGCCGGACATCATAGACATTGTAGAAAAGAAAAGATTACAGTGTCATAAGAATACCAGAACAAAGATTGCCTAAAATTGTTATGGAATGGATCCCAATGGAAAGGAGGAAGACCGAAGATAACTTGGATAGATGGGATACAAGCAGCTATGAATATCAGAGGAATGGAGGAAGATCAATGGATGGAGAGAGAGGAATGACGTTTGGTTTCCGGAAGACTGTGGCAGCTGCCATGTTACCGGATTATTATTATTATTATTATTATTATTATTATTATTATTATTATTAGTATTATTAGTATTATTATTACTACTACTATTAGTCATACATTGTTATGTATTACCAATGCCACTATGTTGTATATGTCATTCCTGGTTTCATCTCTGCATTTGGCGGAATTGCACCCACTTCTTAGGTTGTGGCGACTTGTAGGTGGAGTTACGTTACCCTTATGTTATGACAGTTGATGAATGTCGTATAATGGAAATGGATAGTTTATGACAAATGGAATTTTTCAAGAAAATGACTGAGTTGAAATGTTTTGGAAAACATAGTTGGAAAAAAGGAATAAAATGCACAAAGAATTAAAAATAGGCTCAATTCTGGAAATGAATGTTATTATGTAACAAAATTATAAAGTGAATATATAATACTGTTATAATCCTAGTTATATTATATGGATGTGAAACATGGATTCTAACTTTAAGGGAGGAGGAGAAAATATTACGAGTAATGATATATGAGAATAAACTTCTTAGGAAGATTTTTGGACATAAGGGAAATGATCGGAGGGAGGGGGATATAGAAAACTAAGTAACAGTTGAGCTGTGTTACATTTATGGGGAGCCAGATATGACAATAAAATTAAGCCTCGTAGACTGTGATGGCAGGATATGTAGGACAAATGGGGAATGACAGAATGTCTTGGAGATTGTTTATAGGAAAAACAGAGCGAAAATGACCAGTAGTTAAGCCAGGAATGGGGTGGGAGAATACATTGGCCACGATTTAAAGGAATTATATTACACAGGGGTTGATTGGATAAAAGTTAGGCTCAGATTACGGATTTATCGAGAGCTTATGTCAGCGCGGATATGAAGTCACGGGTTCGATAAAGGCAGTTAGTTTGTCATCCGTATTACGTTTATATTTTATTACTTCTGCATTTTCATCCGCTAATTCCATTCTCTTAATTCTTCTCCTGACGCCATCCATCTGTTATTCTTGTGGATTTCCTATTCTCCTTCTGGTTTCAGCATCCATTCTAAATTCATTTTCGGAATTACATTAATCTTGTCTGAAATCCCGTGATTGTCCCAACATCCAATATTCATTAACTGCTGTTCTGTACCCGAGCTAAGTTCCAGTTGTACTGTAAACAAACTTGCTTAAGATATTACTCCGCCGACCCCGTCTATTGGCGGAATCGTGGTGTTACTTTTACCCGCCATGTGACTGAATTGTGTACGGAAGTGTGAATGATAGATGAATTTTTGTTTGATTATATCGTATAACTAGGGGAAAGAAGCCTGAATACAAGACAAGATGATACCAGTAATTAGTAACTTGCATTTCTCATTTGTTTATGACAACAATTATATATGGACCTACCAGACGTTTATACGTTTTTCCATGATGTCGGTAGATATCCTATATTTCCATTGTCAATAGGTCTACAAGCAGAATATGGTCAATGCATTCTTAAATGTAAATTATCCCCCTATAGGGGAGAAATTCAACCATACTATTATAAATCCACTCGTTTTGGGGATAAATGTCAGTGTGGCCCGTGGTCAGCGTTCCGCCTCATAGTGACATCTAGGTTACCAAGGTAGTAGACTACTAGGATCTGAAAATTCCGTATATTTTACTTAGAGGACTTGTTATTCAGGATTAAGTATATTTTAGAGACTGAAAATCCACAAACTGGGATCCCATGGCTTAAAGTCCCTTCCAGAGGACTTGCTCCATACATTTTCTCATCCTAAAAATGTCCATCGATGCTATCCGGGTTTGAACCCGCGGTCGTCCGGACCAGAGGCAAGTAGCATAATAAACACTTGTCCACCCGGTCAATGCTTATTTAATCTGTTTAAATTATGATAGGTATAACATGTGCTAGGTAGGCCTAATATATGTTATTTTTATTTTATTCATTTCGAGTGTTAGAAAGCAAAACACATTTTCTTGCAACTTTAAATATAAATAGTTACGACGCAATCCACACATCAGGTTTTTTACATTACTCGTAGGCCTAAACTGAAACTTTGCTCGAATTGATTCAGTCCAACTTTATTCTCTTTTGGTCTTATAGGAGTATTCATTTTATGTCTCTAGAACACGGAGCTGGCCTGTTACTAAAATATCCAACATGGAGGACTAGGTAATTTGTCATCGGTTTTTGTCTTCTTCTAGCCTTTAGAGAATCAATACTGAGCTATAAGGCAGCAGCTGTTAGTTTTGGTTCTCTTTGGGTAAAAACGGCAGTAATAATGAAACAGTAAATATTCAATTGAATCAATAATTATTTATTTTCAGGTTTACAATAAATATACAAATGTTTGTAGATCTAACCAAAATTATAGAGTGTTTTTAATTCATTATTCCCCATTTTCAATGATCCGTTTGATTTTAAAATTAATATGTTAATATTTTAACTAATATTTGATTTATTCGAGAAAACAAACAGAAAATCACACTGTCTGAGTCTGTAAATATTAGTAGCAAAACAAAATTAATTCATATGCACTTTCAGTCATAACTCTGCGAATGCTAGTCAAAATATGCTGGTTATTATGTTTCTAACAACGTTCTAAAAATATATTTAAGTGCAGGTTACAGTGATTTGTTCCATTTTGTACTTGATATTCAGAACACTTTACAGAAAGATGTTAACTGTGTTCTTATGCATATTTTTAATAAGAAATTATATTAAAGCAATAAATAATTGACTTATGAATAAGAATTGGTAAATTAAAAAGAAAATATAATTAAAATATAAACTTTACCTATACAGGTATTATTAACGGTTGTCCAGCTGCTGTTATCACTCTCGCCTACACATCCTCATACCAAAGTCGAAAAATCTGCTTCCTCCACGACATCACTGATATCGCTCCCCGACTGTCCCTGTACCTGAGCAAATCAATGTAAACATCATACCAAGGAATATAATTTAAATGTAACATTTAATTATCTGGAGAGTAATTAGTTTAAAGAGAGAAGAGTATAACTAATAAATGTAGACTTTATATATATGTATGTAATATATATCCAGTAGTCTGGTAACATATTATTTGTATAGTCCAGATGTCAGATTTTCGCAGACTACGTTTTGGTCGTAACATTTATAATATTATACTTTGTCGTTTTTAAATAATCATATTTAAACTTGAAGTGTCCTCTTCAAACTGATATTTTTTACGTTGTTTTTGGATTAAACTTTTATAACAGCGGGGGAAAATAATATATAGGTTGTACACGCTGTTTATAAAAATGTCAGATAGTCACAGCTATTTTAATAGCAAATATCTAATGTACAATTTCTTTCCGAGTTTTTTTCATTATCATCTTAATCTCCAGCAACTTTTAACTCAGATAATACATGCAAATTCACACCTCAAACAAATTACATATTAAATAGAACGGATTTACTCTAAAGATTTATTGAAATTTTCAAATATCCATACTTGGAATTCTCACCTGTCGCCGACGTGGCTACTTTCGCATAAGGTTCCGATAATGCAACCGCCCAATTTAGAGTGATCCAAAATATAAAAGAACCGGTGAAAATAAAAACGTTTACTTTTTGTTAGAGGGTAAGGATGTGAAGAATTCTCTAAAAAAAGTAGGTGATTAAAAAATCTGCCAAATAATTAAACTGTATACTAATTGTTAGACCTAATTATCCGGCCGTTAAATTAAACATTATAAAAACTGAATTATTATTAAACATTTTGTTCAAATTATTAATAAATTTTCTAATAATTATTTTACTGCCACTCACTTCGTATAATAGTGTTAAACAGACTTATCCATTAATATTATTGAACAGAGCCCGAGGGACCGAGATCATGAGAACAAAATGATTGAACGTTATAAGGTGGATGGATAAAGACGAATGGAGAAGGAAAATAAAACTTTAAGCACAAGAATATGTATAAGTCTTAGAAATCTCTAAATAAATAAATCAAAAATAATTTATCTAAATTCATACACCTATCTATGATTATAGATTAATAATTTTTTTCGAAGTTTCTCGCAAATAGGTTTTGTTTTGTTAAAACCAGTCATTAACTAATATATTGCGTGTAACAACTAATTAAAAGTCCTCGCATCAATTAAGATCAGCCAGATATTCTTATACACTTACAGTTTTTAATGTTATGCATGTGGATGAATTGGTCAGCCAAAAAGTGATTTTCCAGATTTATTTTTCGCATTTTCGATCACTGTGCAGCGCTTGTATTTTCCTTTCTCGTGCCAACCCTAGAATAAGAATAAATTCTTACTATTTTTTTTACCATATCTGGTGTCCATGAATAGCCTACATAATAAATAACAACTTTCTGTTTTCAATTTTTGACTAAAAAAATTGCGTTTAAAATAAGAAGACTTACGTAATATCCAAATGCCCAGCAAATAAAGAAAAAATGTACACTTAGAAAAAACGGAGAATGGTTTCAAAATCCGACCCTGTCATGACCCACTACGCATGCTTGAAGAGCTTGATCTATGTTTAACGAGGTAACGCATTGTTAAATGTTATAACACGACGTATATGGCTGTTATGGTCATAACTAGTTAAAGATCAATAAAGGAGACACATATCTAGATATTTACGAGTGTCAGACGTGTACAATATTACTCAAATTACGACATTTCGAATAAATTTCAATTCTCATGCATAGTGTAAAACTAAACAAGACAACCTGGATTTAGATGGACTGGTATCCGACATGATAGTAGCGTAGATCGTTAAACCAATTACATAAAAATGAAATATATATGAGAGTCAGGCTTCAGATCTCTCGACAATGATTGCAAAAGTGGGGCGGGAAGATATATTCAAACCAGCAATAGGCAAATTCAGTCTTCATGAAGATAGTAACGACAATGGGGTTACATTAGTCACCTTTGCCACATCAAAGAATCTCATTGTTAAGAGCACAACATTTCAGCATAAGGATATTCATAAATACACCTGGACGTCTCCAGATGGTAAAACTCGAAACCAGATAGATCACATATTAGTGGACAAACGCTGACACAGTAGCATTATCGATGTTCGATCAGTTAGAGGGACAGACTGCAATTCGGATCATCACCTGGTCTGGGTGAAAATCAGACAACGTCTGTCGCTAATGAGAGGAACAAAAACGCTAAAGATGATTCTGAAAAATTTGATTTAAATAACTGTAAAAATGAGGAAATGCATCAAAAATACCAAATCAAAGTTGCTAATAGATATGAAGTACTGAAATCTTCAGATGACAATGTGGCAAACGAAGAAGAAACTGATATACATAAAGAATGGGAGGCTGTAAGAGACACTATTAAATTGTCAGCATCAGAAAGCATTGGTTGTTTAAAAAAGAGGTAAAAGAAGAAATGGTTTGATGAGGAATGTGCCGACATTGTAAAGAAAAGAAAGCTAGCAAAAATCAAATGGTTACATGAGGCAAATGAGGTAAATTTGGAGCAATTAAGTAGTGTTAGACGGGAAACCACAAGGTTACTAAAGAGTAAAAAGAGGGAATATCTGAGAGAGAAATTTAATGATCTTGAAGTGAATGCCAAAAATAGGGGCATTAAAGAATTATATCAGGGAATCAGGATAGAGAAGAAAGGGTTTCAGGCTAGATCAAACATAATTAGGAATTAAATGGGGATATGATTGCAGATTCCAGGAGTATATTAAATAGACGGAAAGGTTAATTTAATCAATTATTAAACGTACATGCACAACAGGATATTGAAGAGGATAATTTTCAGACAGCACAAATGTTAATCGTAGAACCAAGTGCATTAGAGGTTGAAATGGCGATAGAAAAATTGAAGCTGCATAAAGCATCAGGTTCAGATGAGATCCCAGCAGAACTGATAAGATCAGGTGGAGAAAAATTGATGGAGAAGATACGCCAGTTGCTTAATATGATTTGGGATAAAGAAGCTCTTCCAGATGAATTGAAAGAATCAATTATCATACCAATTTATAAGAAAGGAGATAAAATTGATAGCAATAACTATAGGGGCACCTCATTACTTTCAACTTCGTACAAAATTCTAACAAATATATTAGTAAGCAGACTTACTCCTTACATTGATGAGATTCTAGGAGATCATCAATATAGATTTAGAAGAAACAGGTCTACAACGGATCAGATTTTTAGCTTAAGACAGATTTTAGAAAAGAAATGGAAATATAATGGTACTGTACACCAACTATACGTAGACTTCCAAAAAGGTGATGATTCCATTATGAGGGAGAAGTTATATAGTATCCTGCTGGAGTTCGGAATTCCTATAAAGTTAGTTAGACTTATACGAATGTGTCTAAATGGCACAAAGAGTAGGGTGTGTGTAGGCAAACAGTTTTCGGACACTTTTGAAATCCA
This sequence comes from Diploptera punctata, assembly GCA_030220185.1. Classification (NCBI taxonomy): domain Eukaryota; kingdom Metazoa; phylum Arthropoda; class Insecta; order Blattodea; family Blaberidae; genus Diploptera; species Diploptera punctata. The sequence continues at coordinate 197,782 of JASPKZ010007808.1, read as the reverse complement.
GAATGGGTTGAAGCAAGGAGATGCACTATCTCCTCTACTATTTAATTTTCTACTAGAGCATGCCATGAAATCTTTAGAGGATGAGGAAGGCCTACAACCCAATGGTATTAATAAGCTGTTAGTTTGTGCTGATGATGTAGTACTATTGGGCGATAGCGAGGAGATACTAAAGGCCAACACACACACACACACCCTACTGAGTAACACTAAGAAATTGGGACTGGAAGTAAATATCAATAAAACTAAATATATGGTCACACATAAAAATACATTATATAATGGAAATGGACAGCTAATGACAAATGAGGGAAATTTTGAGGAAGTGGCTGAATTCAAATACCTAGGAACAATAATCACAAACAGGAATGAGATGCACAAGGATATTAAACATAGGCTCAATTCTGGAAATGCATGTTATTATGCATTACAGAGACTCTTGATGTCCCATCTCCTTTAAAAAAACGTTAAACTGAAAATATATAAATCTATTATTCTACGAGTTATATTGTATGGATGAGAAACATGGACTCTTACTTTAAGGGATGAAAGGAGATGAAGAGTATTTGAGACAGGTGAAAGGAGAAGATTGCATAACAGTGAATTACATGGTCTTTATAGGAAGCCAGATATAATGAGAACAGTTAAGTCTCGTAGACTGCGATGGGAGGATATGTGGCACGAATGGGGATTAAAAGACGTGCATGGAAGCTTCTTGTAGGAATCCCAGAAGGAAAACGCCCAGTTGGTAGACCAAGAATGAGATCAGGGAATAACATTAACTATGATTTTAGGGAAGTAGATTATACGGGGTATGATTGAAAAACATTGGCTCAGGATAGGGATATATGGAGAGCTTATGTCCGCGCGGCCATGAACCTACGGGTTCGATAGTGCCAGTAAGTTAGTTAGTTACTTAGTTAGTTAGAACATATATTTAGTTTTATTGATGTTTACTTCCAGTCCCAAATTCTTCGAATTACTCAATACAGTGTGTGTGTTTTCCCTTAGTGTGCCCTCGTTCTTGCTCAATAATACTACATCATCAGCATAAACTAACAGCCTAGTAATGCCATTGAGTTATAGGCTTTCTTCATTATCCAAATATGTAATGACATGTTCTAATACAAAATTGAATAGTAGAGGAGATAGTGCCACCCCTTGTTTTAACACATTGTGAATTTCAAAAGTATCCGAAAACTGTTTGCCTACAAGCACATTACTCTTTGTGCCTTTTAAACATATCCGTACAAGTCGCCTAACGTTTTGGTAATTCCGAAGTCCAGAAGAATAAATCTTCTTCCTCTTAACTGAATCTATGCCTTTTTGAAGTAGGCATATAGTTGACGTACAGTACCATTTTTTCCGCCATATATTTTATAAATTTCATCTTATACTAAACATATGATCTGTTGTAGACCTCTGTCTTCTAAATCCACATTGATGATCTCCTAGAATTTCATCAATTTAGGGAGTAAGTTCGCTTACTAATATATTTGTTTGGAAACAGTGAAATTTCACACCAGAGGCGAGTATGATTACCATTGGTATACCTACATCGACTAAAGCACTTAATAATAATAAAAATAATAATAATAACAATAACAAAAATAATAAGAAATATTTTCTCTAATTGTATTCATATAACTTCCAGAAAAAAGTTTCGGAGACTCCTCTTGTAGGACACACGATAAGCGAGTAACTTGGCAAGTTAGTAATGAAACCTAGTGTATCAGAAAACATAAATATTGGAAATAGTAATGTTGACATCCCAACAGGTCACGTGGTGGTAGGAGAACACGTTATTCGTAAAGAAGGTAACCGTCATTCTACGTACAATGGTGTATCAGCACAATGTTGGACATTAATATCTCCTTTATTAAGATTTACTAACTAACTAACTAACTCATTGGCCCTATCGAACCTGTAGGCTCATGACCGCGCTGACATAAGCTCTCCTTCCATCCCTATCCTGAGCTAATGTTTTCCAATCAACTCCCTGTATAAGCTGCTTTCTTCAAATCATGGCTGATGTTATTCTCTACCTCATTCTTGGTTTACCAACTGGACAATTCCCCTCTGGTTTTCCTATAAGAAGCTTCCATCCACCTCTTTCATTCCCCATTCGTGCCACATGTCCTGCCCAAAGCAGAGTACGAGACTTAACTATTCTTATTATATCAGGCTTCCTATCAAGTCTCTGTGTTTAATAAGCTTCTCCATTCACGTGTCTGTTCAATTCTCTTTGCTCTAAACATTTTCCTAAGAACTTTATAGTTAAATACTCGTCATATGCTTCCCTCCATGTTTCGCACCTGTATAACAAATCCATCCATAGTAATTCTGCCCGAGGGCAGGTCCTTCACTGCAATCATAGCATTTTCATGCTATGTTTGTAGCTTTACTAGGGAATTGTAGGTGTAGTAGCTTCCCGTTGCTTTCCACAGCGGTGAAGAATTATGATGGTGATGATAATAGTAACAATGATGATGATGATCTGATGATTTTCGGGGACTAGAGCCCCAAACTTCCGGACATTTGTCTTACAGGTGAGGAAAAACCCCGAAAAAAACCTGACCCAGGAGCCTCTCCCGACCGCGAATCGAACCCGGGCCCGCTGCGTGAAAAGGCAGCACGCTACCAGCAGACCACAGCGGTGGACGTATATGACATAAGTGACAGAATAAGTATTTTTTTGTATTTAACGTTTTTATAAAGGAGTGGGGACTATTATGAATTACTAGACGAAGTTAATTTCGTTTTGCTTATATCCCTACAGATCTATATATATCAACCCACAGTCATCAAGTAGACAACTAAGTTAAGTTATCATTAGGGTGATGAAGTCCTCTTTATCCAGGCTTATGCTTCTTTTATAATTTCGAAAATCTTGTAGCTTGGGACTCACGTCACGGCTGAAAGTCACTTCCGGAGGACTTGTTATTTAGATTATTCCATCCTAAGAATCCATCGACACGGGCAGGGTTTGAACCTGCGAACCGCAGGACCAGAGTCATCCAACATTACCACTAGTCATCTCGGTCGACAGATAACCGTGTCATACGGGGGAAAATCGTAAAAAAAATATGGCTCTCCAAGTTGGGGGATGGGTTTTAGGGCATAAAAAACACTCAAGTATGTACTGTCGGGGAAAACATTAGGATGTCAAACATTCATTCTGTTATTATTACTATTTATGAACACACTGTAACAACTAAGATTATAAAAATCGCAATTCAAGTTGGCAAGACCGCGCTAACAAATTATTCTCTTTTCAAGTTCTAAGTTCATTTACGTGCCGTAAATTTACAAGGGGATCCACAAGCTTAATTCCGATCAGAAAACAAATACTTAGTATTTTATGACCTGGAACATCGATAGAACGTGACAAGATTTGAATATGAGGACCTTGGATAGGGACCCGAGTTTGTAACCATTTTTCCATCAATATTGACTACAGGATGTAACAAACATAAGGAGGAGGTGAATTAAAAGAAAAAGAATGAGATGATTATCTCATATGCACGTTACAAGCACAATATCAAGTTATCTACATTTGTAAATTAATCTTACGTTTTTGTAGATAAAACAGCGACAACACGAATTATGACAAAATAACACTGTAACGTCACTGAACGTAAAACTGAAATTATTATTCTGAATGAAATTAACAAAATATTAATATTTCAGGTCCATCTGTGAACATAAACAGTTTGAGAGTTGTATACATTGGACAAAGCTTCCTCTTTCAGGTAAATATCATACACATGTTTCTTCTTATAAATATTAGTTAACATGGTATCACGATGTGCAGTTTACATGCTGTTTATTTTAAAGCTGCTCTTGTTGGTCATTGTAACAAATTTAACTCCAAAATCACAAATATTCTGTTTTACATTCATTTAGAAAATATGTTATTAATCTGCATTAATATTAAGCCTCTCTGGTTTTTAAAAGAATATTAAAATGCATGGCTTATTGACAGGCCTTTTAAGACCTAGGCCTACCAAACCGTTGCTTCTTGTACCATTTCACTGATGTAGACGATATGTATGTGGTCAGCCTGTGGAGTCGCTGTGACCTCTATTTGCTACAGCTTCTTAAATTATACACGTTTATGTGTAGAGAAATTAATTTATTTAACGCAGCGAGATAAACTGTTTGAAAAGCCAAAATATAAAGAATTAGCTCAAATTCCAAGAAAAAATATTGCCCACTTTCGGTCAAACTAGCATCGATTTTATGTATTATACATTTTCCTTAAGAATTATCGAATTTTTTATGTTAATGTTTGGCACTAATTTGATCTCAGACCTCAAAATATACATTATTAAGTTACATGATTCAATCACTAAACATAACTTAGGTCTGGTTTAGGGTAAAAATTAACAAATTAGTTAAATTTCATAAAAAAACGCAAAAAAGAAATTTTGAAAAAGCAAGAATATAAACGAATAAATGTCTTTCTCGAGTTATCTCAGGTAACCTAAATGTAAACGCAAATTATATAGATTTAAAAGCTGTAACGTATTTCCATTACAGACATCAGGTGACCACTTCTTAGGCAGACATCATCCGGGTTGTCAGCACTACGTGATGACAGTTTTTATACCAAGAACATATATCTGGTACTCATTGATATTAGAGGCTGAGTCGACACAGTGCATGGTTCCCCAAGAATGTTTAGGCACGTGGTAAAATATCGACCCTATCAGAAATCGATCCTTCTACCTTCCGAATTTCACCAAATTGCCACAACAAATAATGCATATTGTCTGTCTACAGCTAATTGTTTCAGCATATTGAATACTAACTAACTCACTGGCACTATCGAAACCGTAGGTGCATGGCCGCGCGGACATAAGCTCCCCATACATTCCTATCTTGAGCTAATGTATTCCAATCATGCCCTGTATAATCTACGTCCCTGAAATTATAGTTAATGCTATTCTCCCTCCTCATTCTTTATCTACCAACTGGGCATTTTCCCTCTAGTTTCCTACCAGAAGCTTCCATGCACGGCATTCATTCTCCGATCGTGCCACATGTCCTGCCCATAGCAGTCTACGAGACTGTTCTTATTATCTGGCTTCCTATAAAAAAATTTAGTTCACTGTTGTGTAGTCTTCTCCATTCACCTCTCTGTTCATCTCTACGAGACTGTTCTTATTATCTGGCTTCCTATAAAAAAATTTAGTTCACTGTTGTGTAGTCTTCTCCATTCACCTCTCTGTTCATCTCTCTTTGGTCCAAAAATTTCCTAAGTACTTTATTCTCAAATACTTGTAATCTCCACTCTTCCCTTACAGTAAGAGTCCATGTTTCGCAACCATATAATATAACTGGTAGAATAATAGTTTACATATATTTACAGTTTAACGCTTTTTGAAAGGAGTTGGGTTATCAAGTGTCTCTGTAATGCATAATAGCACGCATTTCCAGAATTCAGCCTAGTTTAATTTCTTTGTTGATCTCATTCCTGTTTGTGATTATTGTTCCTAGGTATTTGAATTCAGCCACCTCCTCAAAATTTCCCTATTTTTTTATTGGCTGTCCATTTCCATTATATATTGTATTTCTATGTGTGACCATATATTTAGTTTTATTGATATTTACTTCCAGTCCCAATTTCTTAGTATTACTCAGTGGTTTGTCCGTGTTGCGTTTAGTATCTCCTCGCTATCGCCCAATAGTACTAATCGTCAGCATAAACCAACAGCTTATTAATACCATTTGTTGTAAGCCTTCTTCATCCTGTAAAGATACGATGGCATGCTCTAGTACAAATTAAATAGTAGAGGAGATAGTGCATCTCCTTGCTTCAACCTATTCTGGATTTCAAAAGTATCCGAAAATTGTTTGCCTACACGCACCCTACTCTTTGTGTCATTTAGACACATTCGTATAAGTCTAACTTTTTAGGAATTACGAACTCCAGCGGGATACTATATAACATCTCCCTCTTAATTGAATACATTTATCATATTTTGATTCATTTTGGTACTTCTTCGTGAAAAAAAAACTGTGAACCACACATTTAACAAGCAGAATGTGTCTGGCCATCATTAGTTATCAGGTTTCCAGATCCAACAAGACAAGAAATAAATGGGCTTACTCAGATGTAAGTCAGTGAGGGGAAAAAGTTCAAACAATGATCTAATAATAACCAAAATAAATTGTAGCCTCTAGAAATTGCATGACAAGATGCCAGTCAAGACCCGAAGAACTAAACCGGATTTAGCACAGTTACTGGCCACACATCCCGTGTTGTTCAAACCTCTCCATACATCCCTATCCTGAGCTAATGCTTTCCAGTCATTCCCTGTATAATCTACTTCCCTCAAATAATACTTAGTGTTATTCTCCACCAACTGGGCGTTTTCCCTCTGGCTTTCCTACAAGAAGTTTCCATGCAAGTCTTCCATTCCCCATACGTGCCACATGTCCTGCCCATCGCAGTCTACGAGACTTAACTATTCTTATTATATCTGGCATCCTATAAAGACCTTGTAGTACATTGCTGTGTAGTCTAGTCTTCTCCATTCACTTGTCTGTTCATCACTCTTTGGTCCAAAAATTTTCCTAAGTACTTTATTCTCAAATACTTGTAATCTCCTTTCCTCCCTTAAAGTAAGAGTACATGTTTCGTACCAAGATAATATAACTGGTAGAATAATAGTTTTATATATTTCAGTTTAATTTTTTTTGAAAGGAGTTGGGACATCAAGAATCTCTGCAATGCATTATAGCATGTATTTCCAGAATTGAGCGTATGTTTAATTTCATTGTGCACCTCATTCCTGTTTGTGATTTTTTATCCTAGGTAATTGAATTCAGACATCCTCAAAATTTCCCTCATTTGTCATTAGCTGTCCATTTCCTTTATATAATGTATTTATACGTGTGACCATATATTTAGTTTTATTGATATTTACTTCCAGTCCTAATTTCTTAGTATTACTCAATAGTGTGTGCGTGTTGTTCTTTAGTATCTCCTCGCTATCGGCCAATAGTACTACATCATCAGCATAAACTGAGAGCTTATTAATACCATTGAGTTGTAAGCCGTCCTCATTCTCTGAATATTTGATGGCATGCTCTAGTACAAAATTAAATAGTAGAGGAGATAGTGCATCTCCTTGCTTCAACACATTCTGGATTTCAAAAGTATTCGGTAACTGTTTGCCTACACGCACCCTTGTCTTTGTGTCATTTAGACACATTCGTATAAGTCTAACTAACTTTTTAGGAATTCCGAACTCCAGCAGGATACTATATAACTTCTCCCTCTTAATTGAATCATATGCTTTTTTGAAGTCTACATATAGTTAATGTACAGTACCATTATATTTCCATTTCTTTTCTAAAATCTGTCTTATACTAAAACTCTGTTCCCTTGTAGACCTGTTTCTTCTAAATGCACATTGATAATCTCCTTGAATGTCATCAATATAGGGAGTAAATCTACTTACGAATATATGTATTAGAATTTTGTACGAAGTTGAAAGTAATGAGATGCCCATGTAGTCGTTGCAATCAGTTTTATGTCCTTTCTTATAAATTGGTACAATAATTGATTCCTTCCATTCATCTGGAAGAGCTTCTTTTTCCCAAATCATACTAATCAACCAGCATATATTGTCCATCAATTTTTCTCCCCCTGATTTTATCAGTTCTGCTGGGATCTCATCTGAACCTGACGCTTTATACATCTTCTATTTTTCAATCGACAATGCATATTTTACCTATTAAAATTATAAATATGTAATTTAATAGGCTCCTGTATAACATATGTGCTAGATATTACACCCTTTTTAATTTACTTAAATTGTTACAGAGGGAACTATATTTTCTTGCTCCTTCAAATGTATAATGTTCATTCAACCAATGAAAATGCAGTCATACATCTGATCTGTTTACATCACAACTGGAACTTAGCTTGGAATTGGTAAAGGTGTTAAATGTAGATCTCTCATGATAGGTAGATGAAATAATGTTGTATACACTTTTGCAAGCAAAATTATTACAAAATGCGTGTTCTGTGTTTTTGTAGTGTTAAATACAATTATGTATATATGGTGACCAGCCCTATGGGCTAGTGCTCAGAGGTTCTGACTGCAGTTCATGAGGTCTCGAGTTGGATTACCGGTCAGAGCACTGAAATTGTTTCCACAGGTCGCACATGGTTTGGATTTGAACTAAGTTTAGTTTCAAGGACTCTCCTGGTGCTTCATTATTATTAATCACCCGTCATGTCATCGGGGAAACTTAACTCTGTCTTCCAGGCGTCTCTTGGTAACCCTTTACTTAAGATATAGTATCCAAAATGTATGTTATTGAAGTCGAGAGAGTAAGAGAAATCTAAGATCTGTTTACTAAAACGTAAATTCAAAATAGGATACAACTTGGATAATTAGCGTCCAATTCAAATCCAGCGTCAATGGACTGAGACAGAGGACTCTGTATTTTATTTCATTTTATTTTTGGGTTTTATGGTGTTTTAGAGCTGTACGTCTATAATACGGGATACATGGCTCATTTCCTTTTCCAAGAAAGATATATTCAGGGATTTTATGTCTCTAAAAATCCATCCACCTAAGCCAGAATTTCACCTGCGAAACTCGAAATCTGAGACGACCATGATAATCACTAGTTCAGATAGGTCCGACCTGTTGAACTAAAGATCGCCTTTTCAAAGTGCTTAAAAGTATTTTAGATGTGTTTATAAAAATAATCGACTTATTCTTTGGTAAGGAAATAACCGGCCATAGCCGGCACATTTAAAACTCGTCTTTAAAGGCGAATTGGTTAATACCGGGTGCTGCAGTAACAATGACTCATATTAAATTGACCGTCATTATTGGGCACGGCTTTCCAGAGAGTTTATATTGGTATCAATGCGTAGTGCAGTTCAAAGCATTGCCAGTCGATATAGAGCGTTGGTCAAACTAACACCGTGCGTTTGCAGTAGAAACGTTTTTGAAATATGGTGACAGTGTCGTATGGACACAGCGTTTGTTCGAGCATCATTTTAACATTGGTCAGAATGATCAAGTTCCGTCTCGGAAGTCGATTACTAGATGGGTTCAGCAGTTGAGTCTCGGATGTCGATTACGAGATGGGTCCAGTTGTTGAGTCTCGGATGTCGATTACGAGATGGGTCCAACAGTTGAGTCTCGGATGTCGATTACGAGATGGGTCCAACAGTTGAGTCTCGAATGTCGATTACGAGATGGGTCCAACAGTTGAGTCTCGGATGTCGATTACGAGATGGGTCCAGCAGTTGAGTCTCGGATGTCGATTACGAGATGGGTCCAGCAGTTGAGTCTCGGATGTCGATTACGAGATGGGTCCAGCAGTTGAGTCAACAAACAATAAGCCTTACGCAGAATGTTTCCAAAGCATCTTGTTTCCCGCTTTGGCAATGTCAACTAGCCACCCCGTTCGCTCGATACATCGGCTTGTGTTTTTTTTTATGTGGGGATTCCTAAATTCCAAAGTGCATGTTAACAAGCCAACAGCTGTTGAAGACTTGAAAAATAACATTCACGCCGAAATCCAGGACTTAACAGGCAACAATTTTCATAAGGTTATAGAGAATGTGCGTGTTCGTGCAGAACACTGCATTGCCAACAATGGTGGACACCTAAAGGACATAATTTACAAAACGTGACATGTGTAATTAATGGTAGGATGTGTTTTTTCCAACAATGTACACTAATAATCTGTAGTTGTAGTTCTTCATGACAAAATAACATGTTTAATATGGGTGTTTGTTTCTACCGCACCCTGTATAAGTGGGCTACAGTTCTACCATGCCAGGAGATAATACCAAAAATATCCTAAAAAGACAAACTGCTGGCATTTGTAAAAAAAAAACACTATATGGTTAATAATTTATAGACGTGTTTGTGAAAAAATGACGTATATAACTCAATCAATATCACTTTATGTGTGTTGAAAATTATAACAAGGGCAGTATTTCTTGTGACACGTTATTTTCCCCGTGTACAGAACTTGCTCAAACCGGGTCTTGCGTCTCCTGAAGAAATAGCTGTCCCTTAAAAGGATTCTGTTTTAATTCACTATTTCAAATAATGGATATTACTAATGAAGTATAAATCGACATTAAGAGCTCGTATAAAATGTTATAACTAAAAACCTGTTATCAAATTATTAGTTGTGCTGGAAATTGTGCTGCTCTTGACACAATTACTTGGAATGTTTACAGTATGTTTCATAAAAACTGTAGAATTTCTTTATAAAGTAAGTAAATAACTACATTTCAAAAGTCGGGTGTGAAGTAGTGTTAAAAATTACCTGGTAATAATAAAGTCATTTTCCATATGTATTAATTTTATTATTATATTAATATATTAATAAATAATAATAATAAAATAATAATAATAATAATAATAATAATATAATAATATCAATAAAACTAAATATACGGTCACACATATCAATATATTTCACAGGGATATTCATAAAGAAGGAACTGAATTCAAACACTTATTTCTTCCAAACTATAAAAAATATGAACAATTCTAACGTTCCTAGAAAGAGAAAAGTTCAAGTTTTAGTATTTTATGCATTCAATATGAGCCCCGTGTGTTACACGACAAATATGAAAACGGTGGCTCATTTCTTGCAACACACGAATCAGTTGAACTATAATGGGAAGTGACTTTGCTCCTAATGTGAGAGCGTTAAATTATATAAATTTATAACGTTACTGTGACACTGGATAAAGTGTGTTGTGCGATAAAAGTTGTAACGATTTATTTTACCAATCATCTCGATTAATGTTAAGGATAAAATCTGTAATATTAAGAACGGCATGTTTTACTATCTTCTAAATATTGTTCTACTATAATGTATACATAATTCTTAACTCGAGTAAAATTGTAAGAAACTATGTTTATCTGTCATTATTATAGGGATTTTGCTATAACCATTTTAAGGTTTAGAGATTTGAAGTGCTGCAAATTGACGATACTTCAACCGATGATGATGATGAAGCACTTCACCAAGTTTTCTTCATGCACTTCGATTGGGATGCTCTTTAAATAGGCGAGGAAAACATATACTAATTATTTCTTGATGGTCCTACTAATATTTACCACAATGTCTTGCACGTATTATTATCTTCTATAATGATCCATTAAACATTAGAACATAATAGTACACAGTTATATGCCAATTAAAATAATTGAAAACATTAATCCTAGAATGCATAACAGCGGGCCAAAATTGGCCGCGCTTCACTATTTTTATTATCATATTTTCTATTTTTGCTGCAAATTTCTAGTAGTTTATGACTGTCTATTAATGTGTATGTGTGTCATGGGATGGTAATGGCAACCGTTCAATGATTTCAAAATACAAAAAAAATATATAGAATAGTTTAACAAGGAGGATATTTTTTGCCCTCGGTCATGCATCCATGTCACAATGATTTTTCTTGCATGTTATACTTATCGCTATTTATATTTATAATACATTCAAAAGTTTTATCAATGTGAAATTTGTAAATTTTTATTGAAGTTACAGAGCAGAAACTTTTAATCTTTATTTTACTATCTTATTACAGCTGTACTCAGCAATGGTTGGTGTTTAGCAGGCTAAGAAATATACAGGTTTTTTTAAAAATGTATAGTAGATATTTGAAGCATGAAGAATTACATAATTATTTGAACGCAATTCGTGATGAGATTGAGAGTGACAAACTACAAAAGCAGCTCGGAAGATATTTTTACAGCTGACATTGAATAGTAGTGACTCGTCTGCAGATGAAGTGAATGCATCAACTTCCATAAATACTGGCAATAATGTTGTTGAGAAAAAGCGGGAAGAGGGTACACATCAGTTCCACCCAAGCAAGGACGAAGACGTTTACACAATATATAATTTCTTGGGAAGGTCTTACTAACGAAGGTAAAACATCAGATGTCTCAGAGCCTTGAAGCTTTACATCTCTTGAGATATTGTTGATATTATTATCAAACATAGTAATTATGAAGCTATTACTACAAACAGTTTAAACCGTACTGAAACATGTGCTATTTCCGGTATTTTGATAACAATGGGAACAAACAGGGACGCTAGTATCCCAACTGATGACTAATGGGGAGCAATATTTGGAAAACGAATTTGGTCAACTTATCAACAGGCGCAGCAGTAAAATTACTAAAAACGACAGTGGCGCCAGTTATAACATATGGGATAGAGATAATTTGGGAAAAACGTAAGACCGAATATCTGATAAGAATAGAAAAAATCAAAGCAATGTTCATGAAACGGATACTAATAACAGGAAAAACAGCGTCATCTCGTTTGGCTTACAAACTCATAAGAGAGACATACTTCACAGAGGACATAAGATCACAGTACTACCTACAATCCATAGAACAAATTCAGAAATTAATAACCATCAGAGCTAGGAAAAGAAAAAGCAAATATACCTAGATATCTACACCACAACTGTCATACTGGACGACAGATGGACCAGAGAGTGCAAGCCCCAGAGCCACGTCACAACACGACTCGCAGTACATGGGTTTCATAACAAAATATGTGTACACAAGAAATTCCACGAGCCGACCGAAGAATGCAAGTGTGTGTTATGTGCACAAAGATGTAGGAATTACAACATCATAACATGTGCGAAAAGAACTAAAACTATCACAGACTACAGCAAAGACTGAATATTATTATTATTATTATTATTGTTGTTGTTATTGTTATTATTATTATTGATTATTAAATATGGCGACTGTGTATGGTTGTGTGTGTTTAAAGCTCCGTCACTTAGTGAGAAAATAGTGGTTATAACTATGCGTATTAAGTTTTGAAGTAGTACATATTGTAAAGTTTTCAATTGTATTTATTCTTAGATAAGATTCTGAACTATAGTCCAATTAGTTTAAGTTTTAGTTAAAATATAATATTACTTTTTTGCGGGAAAGGAACAAAGCACCTGCAAAGGACTGCGCACGACAGCCATATTAAAACTCACTGCATACTACATCACCCGTCTACTACCAAGATAGTTGAGGGTTCCTCCTAGAGCCATAGCTGTTCAATACTGCAGTGATCGCGACTCTCTCCAGAGAGCGCAGAGCAAAGGTAATAAGAACAAGATGGCGAGCGCACCTAGCGATGATATTGAAAACCAAGATGAAAACGAAATCCAGAATTGTTTCAACATACTTCTTGGAGTAAACGATAAAAGCTCAAAACTTCGAAAGGACTTAAAGGATGAAATAACAAACACTGTAAGCAAACTCAGGGAAAACTACAATGGGCTAATGAACAAGTTATCACAAAAGGATAAAATTATCAAACAATCAGAAGAGCACCATGTACCTCAGGCGAAAAGTCACCAATAGGCGGCAGTAGATACCAACAGAAATATGCAGCTCTACCCAGAAGTATTGAACAATAAACACGGTACAGATGCTACAAAACAGTTCAACATTATAGTCAAATAAAAAAATAACCAAAATCTGAGTATATACAAAAACAAATTAAATCTAAAATGAACCCTACTGAAATGAAGGTTGGAGTGTGTACTTTGAAATCTCTCAGAAACGACAACTTACTAATTCAGACAGGAAACAAAAGAGAACACGGAAACAATCAGTAGCAATATTAATCAAAGATGTGGAAACGAACTGGAAGCTAACGGAACAAAACTGAGAAATCCCCGACTAATAGCCTATAACGTACCAGAAGAGATGAGCCTGGACAACATTAAATAAGCAATAATAGAGCAAAATAGTGAATGAAACCTTGGACAGAATGATGTTGAACCGAAATTTACATTCAAGGACAAAACGAAGAACACAAATTTAGTCATGGAAGTTACATCAGAAACTCGAAAAAACTTCTGGAGAAGAAACTTAAAATAGGATGGAATGTGTGCAACAATGCAGATTATATAAAAATAAACAGGTGCTTCAAGTGCAACAATTACAATCACCCAGCACAGGACTGCAGAGGAGATTTAACATGCCCACACTGCGCATGAAACCACAAAATTCAAGAATACTCAGCGACAAGAGCCGAGTTTAGGCGTATTAACTGCATCAATTTCAACAAATTCAACAAACAACAACCAGCTGGTGAAAACCATTCATCACTGGACAAAGATTGCGGCTGCTACATAACAGCATTAAGGAAGTTTATTCAATATATTGACTTCTAATATGGATAAACGCCCTATATCCGTAGGAAGTTAGAAAATCCCTGAACACATGAAATGCTTGCAACTTAACGCACAACATTCTCGAACTGCTACAAACAACCAAGTCCAACTCATCAATGAAAAAATACATTACATTCATCCAAGAACCGTATGTAATCCAGAACAGAATCGCAGGAATACCGAAAACATTTCGAATCTTCGCACAAGGTATTGGCAGGAAGAGAGCAGCCATTATAGTGAACAATCCCGCACTGGACATACTAATGATTGAACAATTATCAGATGAAGACTGTGTTGTAATAGAGGTTCGAACTGATAAATCAAAAGTCTACCTCGTGAGCATGTATTGTGATTCCGAGATAGATATGAAAACTACCATACATAAAATGGAATTGATAAAGAACCAAGTCAATGGAACAGGTCTTCTCATGGCAATCGATTCAAACGCCAGAAGTGAAATATGGTACGATACAGTCACAAACAAGTTGCTAGAAGAATACCTAACAACTAGTGGCCTCCTCATCCTCAATGAGAACAATGGACTACCCACATTCGAGTCCACTAGAGGCCGAAACAATATAGATCTAACAATTTCAAATCCCGGTTTAGGCCATAGGATAACAGAATGAAAATCTGATGAGGAAGAAAGCTGCGCAGACTACAAGGCCATCAGTTTCAACCTTACGACAATCAACCAAAGAATGCACAGTGATCGCTACAATAATCATCACACAGGCATAAGGTACATAATCAAGGAAAGTGATTTTTCACAATTTGAAGCTAGCATGAAAAGAGAAATCATATCCACGTTCGAACCCGAAAACGACGGCACAGACTTGAAAGCCCTAGACAGAGAATTAAACGACAAAGCAAAAAGAGCAACGTACACATAACTTAGAGTCGAAAAGCTTGAAAGTTGTGTGACGGGTGCATGCAAAGCAGCCTTTCGCTACTCCTTAAAGAAAAACAAACCATCGGAAGGGAGGACCGTCCCATGGTGGAATACAAACCTAAAATTACAGCGGAACAAGGTCAAAGCTCTGAGACGTCGATTCAAAAGAACGTGCAACGATGAAGCCCTAAGAGCGCTCAGGAAAACACAATATCAAGAAGAGAAAAAACAATACCAAAATAACTTCGAACGGGAAAAAAATCAACTGCTGGAAATCGTCTGCACAACTGAAGGTCCAAATCCATGGAACGCCGCTTATAGAATTGCAGCAAGAAAACTCAGATCTAAGACAATAAATGACAACAATCCAGAAGCCTGATGGAAATTAGACAACTGACCTGGATGACACCCTAAAAACTATGTTGGATCATTTTGTACCAGACGATAACGCCCGGACAGATACTTTACACCAAAAGTAAATCAGACGATTAGCGATGGAACACTCAGCAACCGAAGATGACAAACACTTTACTCCAGAAGAAATCCTGCATGCACTCAAAACATTTGATCCCAAGAAGAGCCCTGGAGAAGATGGCTTAACCAGTCAGATTCTTCTGAAAGTATTTAACCTCTTCCCACTGTTCGTAACAACAATATATAACGACTTTAAATAAAGGGAGTTTTGCCAAGCAATGGAAAACATAAATCATTATTCCAATAATTAAACCAGGAAAAGAGAACATCAAACAAGTTACAAAATATCGAGCAACAAGTTTGATAAATATGGGAGGAAAGGTCCTTGAGAAGCTATTGATTGATAGGATTCAACACCGGGTGTACAACAATGCTCTACTCTGTGACAACCAATACAGATTTATGCCACAAAAGGGTACGGTAGACGCGGTGATGGCGGCAGTTCAGTTCATTGAAGAAAATCTCCTCAAGAAAAACTGTGTTGTTGCTGTCAGTCTGGACGTTCGCGGAGAATTCGATGCTGCCTGGTGGCCTAGAATCCTACTTAATTTAAAAGAGCTTGGATGCCCCAGTAACCTATTTGATTTAACTAAAAGCTACTTCACAGACAGAACTGCCACACTACAAACAAATACTTGCAAAATAACAAAACATGTGAGTAAGGGCTGTCCACAAGGGCCCTGCTGCGGGCCAGGCTTTTGGAATGTGATGTACAAATCTCTGCTCAGCCAGGAATTCTCCATCCATTCCAATATTATTGCTTTCGCTGACGACCTTCTAGTTCTCACTCAAGGCAGCAGCAATAAGGAAGCTGAAAACTTAGCAAATTCTGACGTTAAGAAAATTGAAACTTAGGCAAAAACAACAAAGTCGAGTTTAATGACAGCAAATCAAAAGTACTGCTGATGACACGGAGAAGAAAATCTGGCAAAGAACCTATTAATATCTACTTAAATCACAGGAAACTTACACAAACAACAGTACTAAAATATTTAGGTATAGTTTTGGATCAAAAGCTCAATTTCAATAAACATATAGATTATAAATCCGGGAAGTCACTTCTTCTAACAAATATGCTGAGCAAAACAGCACAACTGCAATGGGCCCTAGGCCACAAAGCTCTAAGGACTATTTACAATGGTGCAATAGTACCTATTCTAACATATGGATCACCCGTCTGGGAACATGCCATGAGGAAGCAGAAGAACTTACACAAACTGCAGAGAGTTCAGAGATTAATAAACGCCAAAATAGCTAAGGCGTACAAAACACTGTCCTTTGAAGCTTCATGTGTAATTGATGGCATCAAACCTATTAATATAACTATTAACGAAGCAACAAAAATTCACAGAATCACACATAGAATGACACTAGACGGCGTGGATTTTGACACGCCACTCCAAAAAAGTAGAGGTCCCATCCAGCCGACAGAATAACCATAGAGGATATAAATAAAAACAATATGTATAATCTAGGAATATACACTGATGGAAGTAGGATACAAGGCACGGTTGGAGCAGCAGCAGTGTTCTACAAACAAGGTGTATTATTACACAGAAATAAAGCCAAATTGCACGATAAGTGCTCCAAGAATCAGGCTGAACAGATTGCAAGATTAAAAGCGTTGCAAGCCCTACCCGAACAGGACATCATGCAATGGGAAAGAAACATCGCCCTTTATACGGACAGCCTTATAACATTAGATGTATTAAGAAACAATTCAAAACATAATTTTCTAATCGGAGAAATACACAACAAACTCAGAAGCCTTAAACAACAACAATGGATCATACATTTCTCATGGATCAAAGCGCACGCAGGATTCATCGGGAATGAGCTAGCTGACAAATATGCAAAAGAAGCTGCTCTTGAAAACAACACAAACCTTGTATATACCAAACAACCCAAAAGCTCAATCGTGAGTGCTGTTAAGGAACAAGGACTTCAGCAATGGCAACAACAGTGGAACAACACAACCAAAGGCTCCCAATGCAAACGATTCCTTCCTTCTGTCATCCTCAGAATGAAACTAAACATCCCTATTAACACATCAACAACAGCAATTATAAGTGGACACGGCAAAACGAAGGCATATCTCTACAGGATTGGTGCAATAGATGATCCCACTTGTACCTGTCTTCAAGAGGAACAATCCGTACATCTACTCTACAGGTGTCCAGAACTGCGAACACAACGGGACGAGATGAAACTGGCGATTGAGCTAGAAAAAGCACAATGGCCAGTACCTGAGCAGCAACTAATATCAAAACACCTAAATGATTTTTCCAAATTTATTAGAAACATGGACTTTAGCACCCTATAAACAAATCGTATCACCATGCAAACTCTTTATATATTGTATATATTGTAAATATTGTATTACCAAATAGGCAGATATCAGATTAAGTAAAAGTAATTAACAACATGTAAACAAGAACCATAATGTGAAATTAATTTTATGTAAATAAAAACATAGTACGTAGTATAACGCAATGTAATAGGGAATACGGAATTAAAAAAATTATTATTATCATTATTATCATCATCATCATCATTTCATTATCATTATTATCATTATCGTCATCGTCGTCATCGTCATCATCATCATCATCATCATCATCAGTATTAGTAATAGTATTATTATTATTATTAGTATTATTATTATTATTGTCGTCGCCGCCACCGTCACCATTATTGATGTTATTGTTGTTATTTGGAAAAAAAATATATAGACTGCAACAATGAGTCATAAGATATTTTCTCAGCTTATCTCCATTATTATATTTCATGATCGTCAAACTAGAAACGAAAGACGACAAAATGATAAGTTTGCTCCTATTCGAGAAATATTTCAAAATCTAGATAAACAGTTCAGCAAGTAGTACATACCTAGAGCTCACCTGACAAAGATGAAATGTATTTGTTACTTATATGTAATAAATACATTTCATCAGTATAAAGTGTTAAACGTTTTAACAAAAGTTACTAGCTGTAATACTATTGACTGATAAAATAATTTAGTAAACTTTGTTTATTATTGCATGAAAAACGTTTAAAATGGTATGGACACTTCATAAGAATGGAAGAAGAGAGGATACCAAAGAAGATCCTTAACTGGAAAGCTAATGGAAGAAGTGGAAGAAACAGGCCAAGAGAACGATAGATAGATGCAGTGAAGAGAAGTATAGAAGTTAGAGATTTGAGGGAAGAAGTTGCTTTAGACAGGAACCTCTGGCAACAAATAACTTTTGGTTGAAGGAGAAATACCGCATTGTGGAATATTCCTAAATAAAAATATATACCAATTGTTGTTATATGAATCCTACTACTGTAATACGTGAAGCTCAATAAAATAAAATTAAATGGTTGTAACTTACAATTAAAAGAACAAACAAACATAAAAATCACAAAAAAATCATCGCAGGCAATTATTGTCCTCCACTTGTGCATCCATGAAATATATTTTACCTTATGCATCTGTGATTAACATATGTGTACGTGAGGCCAGCAGCTCGCTGGCAGGCCAAGGGCCTTATAAGCGTGTCGCGCTTGGAGAAAAAATATTGCATGGTTAACAAGTCATCTGCGCTATAATTCCAGAATGTTCATATCCAATGAATTGAAAGTAAATTAATGCGTTTCATAATCATTTGGTAATTATGTAGTAGGTATCACTTTTGAACTAGTTCAATTCAGTGAATTACAACATAAAGAAAACACTGGCTCTTCCAACTCTTTTGTTTGGTAGCGAAGTATGGACGTTGAGACTTAGATGTGCTGAAATGAGATACCTTCGGAGGACCGCAGGATACACACTACTGGATCACAAAAAATGAAGACATCTTAAAAGAATTACACATGTAACCTTTAGAAAACAAAATGTCTGATTATAAGTCAAGATGGATGCAACATGTTCATCGAATGGAAGATCACAGCATACCCAAACAAATGTTAAGATATCAACCTACAGGAAGAAGGAAGACCAGGGCGTCCACACAAAAGACTTATAGATGGTGTTTCTCTAGAGGCCGAAATAGGTCAACAAATAACCTAAATTCGTGAATGTACTATGATGATGACGATGATGACAACATAAAGGGTACTTACTTTGATGATCTTGAAGAAGATTTTCGGGCTGTAGGCCGTGGTCGTGAGGCTTGTAGTTCCCCGACGTTTCGCCAGAGACTGCGTCTGGCATCCTCAAGGGTTGTCTTGAGACTGGCAATTCTGACTGACTGACTGAGTGCTTGGCAATGTCTTGCATCGCCCGGGGTGCTGTTCTGGGGCTGATTTGAGTCCCTTGACAGCCAAATTCCTTTGTGGTTATCTTTTTAGAGTTTATTCGCTTGTTCAATCCCATTTGAGACTTTAGCGTTTTTCAAAATTTTTCTAGATGTTGATTTATATGTTAGTTAGAGATGAGGTGATTCACTAACCCAGATAAGGCATCATAAAATCATGCCGCTGGACAAGCAGAGAGTCCAAAAGCCAGCGACATGATAGTGAGCCACACTACCTGGGCTGTTTCACAACACTCATCTCCGAGGTCTGATGCATGGTTGAGGAAATATATTTCGGTGAACATCACGTTGCTGTAACGCTTGTCCTATATTACGAACAATTGGATTGTCATGATGCTGTATGACATGAAACATGTCTTTGACCTTTCTTTCAATTGTAGTCGCAATATAGGGCATACACGTTAGGTCGTGAAGCCTGCTGATTCGTGTGCGCGGTGGAGCCGACAAAATAATTTTTAAACATTTGTTTTGTATGACTTGCAATGTCTGTTTGTGAGATGCGGCTAACACGCTCCAGGCCTCACTTCCATACAGCAACATGCTGCGGATCACAGCTTTATAAATTGTAAGCTTGATCCGAATAGATAGATTTTTCGACTTGATAAATGGATATAAAAAGTGCAATTGCAGCATTTGCTTGTTGTTTTAGTTTCTGAATGTGAATTTTGAACGTAAGCCTGGAGTCCAAATGGACTCCAAGATACTTAACTGAAGTCTCTGGTCGAATTGGAGTTCCCAGAGTGAGCCGGATGGGAGTACATCTGTAGGTTCTCCTAAATAAGACAACTTGTGTCTTATTTGCATTGGCTTGGATATTCCACAGATGTAGCCAGGTATGAATGGTATTGAGGGCTCTTTGGATAATGCGGATACATTTAGGTATACCGCGGAGAGAAACCTGATAATACAAACATGTATCATCAGCGAAGGAGGCTATATGGATATTGGGTAAGGAAGGAAAGTCAGACACATATAATGTGTATAGGATAGGTGAGAGGACTGCACCCTGTGGGACTCCAGCCCGCAGAGGCTTACAGTCGGAATTATACCCATTAACCGACACATAAAAGTCTCGGTTACTGAGGTATTTTGCAAGTAGTTTAACTAAGTCAGCCGCAAAATTGAATTTGATTAGTTTGTAAATAAGTCCACTTATCCAAGTCGTATCGAAAGCTTTCTCAATATCGAGGAATATTGCCAAAGTGCATTTCTTAGCATTGAAACCCGTGACAATCTGGTCAACCAGTCTTGCTAGCTGGAGCGGAGTACTGTGCGATTTTCTAAAGCCAAATTGATGGTTAGGTATAAGATTAAGTGTTGAAATTTCATTTTTTAGACGTGCCAAAATAAGTTTCTCCATTATTTGCCCAGCACAGGCAGCAGACTGATTGGTCTAAGATTGTCTGGAACGGTAGGATCTTTCCCAGGCTTGGGGATAGTTATAACTTTGGCCCTCTTCCATACTTCAGGGAAGTAATGGAATCGGAAACAAACTTAACTATCTGGAGAAAAAGGAGTAAGGCTTTTGGCGGTAAATGTTTTACCGCCAGGTTTGGTATACGGTCGTAAACCGGGGGCTCTTTGGGTGGGGAGAGACTGGATAACGGCTTTCAGTTCTGAAAGCCGTATGTCAGGAAGGTGATGTGGGATAGGACGCTCAAGAAACGCACTAACAGTACGGTGTACTTCATTATCATGAGCTGGTGTTGTGAGCTCATGTGGTTTAAACCTATCTTCCAAGTTTTCAGCTAGAAGTTGGGCCTTCTCCCTAGGGAGATAGGCCCAGTTTCCATTGTAGTGTATTGCTGAAGGAGGAGCAGAAGCTCTACTCCTTCCATACGTTTAAGAATAACCCAAGGTGGGGTTTTACTATCCGTGAAATGCTGAAGGGATTTCTCCCAGTCAGCATTTCTTAAAACCTGAAGACGGGCTTTCACCAGATGAGCATAGTGATTGTATAACTGTTTGTGTTGGTGACTTCCGAAATCGCGGTACCATTTTAGGTACCGCCTTTTTGAATTAAATAATTTTGGAGTGTGGGATCTGTGCTTTTTGTCTGTGCAGTTTGATTGGTTCGTGTTGTTGCTAGTCTTATGGCCGTTTTAATACTGGCCTGTAATTCAAGGACGCTGTGTTCAATTTGTTGTGTAGACTCGGCAGAGAGTGTTGGCTTAACCCATTGGTTAAGCAATGTAGAGTAAGTCTGCCAGTCTGTGTGATCATGTTGTAGTTTAAGCGGGGAGGACAATAAAAATGTGGGTGAGATTTTAAATAGTATAGGAGTGTGGTCAGAGTTTAATGTGTCTGTTGCTGTAGTGACGTGTGGAGAAATAGGAACATTCTTCGATAGCACTATGTCGAGAATATCAGATCGAATACCATAAGCTGTGTGTCGGAAGAATGTATGTTCCCTTGGTGCAGAAATTTCTATGTTTCGATGCTGGCAATAATTTTGCAATGTTACACCAGCTGCATTTTGGACACGACAATTCCAGAAGAGGTGTTTTGCATTAAAATCTCCCGCTAACAAATAGTTAGGGGAGACTGATGTAAGAATATTGAGGTCGTGTCTCGTAGCAGTCTGGTGGGAGATCTATAGATTGATGCTATGAAAATATTTTCGCGGTTTGAGATTGGTAGAAGGATGCCTGTGGCTTCCATAAATTGGAGCCTTGGAATAGTGACCACTCTGTGGCCGAGGGAGCGCTTTATGCAAATAGCTGTGCCACCAAGGGGACCGTTAATTCGGTCATTTCTGTATGTATAATAGTTCGGAATTTGGAAATTTTTGTGCGGTTTTAAATGAGTTTCATTTATTAGAAGAATGTCGATATTTCTTTCTTGTAAAAAAGTAATTAGCTCCGATTTCTGAGTAGCTATACCATTGGCATTAAAAGCCACGACATTGAGATAGCTTCCGTGGGTGAATATATCCATCTCCGAAACATAAATTTGCCAGCTGGGCCATGAACATCATGCGCTCCATGGGAGAACCAAAGCTTGCAAGAGCTGCCTTAACTTCCCTGAGCAACTGTTGTCCATGCCCAGAAGGTTGCATTGCCCTACCAAGGCGGGCCTGAGCAGTGCTTATAGGACTTGCATTTGGAGTTATGTGAGGTGTCAAGGCTTGCCTGAAAGACACATTAGGCCTAATAGGTTTAGACTGAAAACTCCTGGGAGTTTGTACGTTAGATACAGGTACCGTGTTCCTTGATTTGAGGTAAGCTTCCTAGGCAGCCTTATACACCTCACATCCTCTGAAGGAGGCAGGATGTTCTCCATTGCAATTTGCACAATTTAATAAGGACCGGTCAGTCAAGGCAGCAGCCTTGACTGGGCAGTCCTTATGATTGTGGGCGCCAGCACAAACCACACATCTTGGGTCCCTATGACAGGCCGAAAAAGTGTGATTAAAGTGCTGGCATCTAAAGCTGGCAATTCTATCCGCTGTCTGTCTTATTTATACATTCACCGCGATGTGTTTGTAAGTTGTATCTGCCCTCTGATTGGTCAGCGTTAGGGACTTCCATTGCTCTAATGAGATTGCTGTTTGATGGTCTAGTCGACTGTACGTTATATCTGTCTTCTGATTGGTCAGCAGTAGAGACTTCCATTGTTCCACTGAGATTGCTGTTTGATAGTCTAGTCGACTGTGCTTGTAGAGGTGATTCATCATTCTTCTGAGAGCTGGCAACTAGAGCACCTCGTCGAAAGAAGCACTACGCAGAAATGCAAGACCGGGATGGATTCGTCCACCCGCCAGCACGTCGCACTGCTAGAAATAACCAACACCACTATAAACAACGAACACCAATAGAAACAAGAAATCTGTTTGAACATCTATACGAAGAAAAGGCAGAAACTCCACTTCCCTTAGTGGTATATTCCAAAGACATCACGCCACTAAAATTGGAAAGCATCACTGCAGGAAACAAAAATGAAGTACACATGAAGTACAACCAGGGCGTTCTCACCATTAGGACCTCAACAAAAGCGGCCTATCGGCGAGCTTACAAAGAGCTCAAGAAATCTGAGACTCAGTTTTATACCCATGGCTACGGCAGGCCTCCTATCATCAAACTAGTTGTGAAGGGACTTCCTAAATCCATCACAACACATGAAGTATATGATGAAATTATGAGTAGGAACCTGCCCGTCAAAGAATTAAGAAGCATTGAAAAACAAGTCTTCATAGAAGGAGTAAAGAAGAAGATAGAGCTTCCTATTTACATCCTAACACTCCACAAAACACCAGACATCAAGGAAATAATTGAAGAAAATCTAAAAGAGCTATTCAACATCCGAATCAGATTGGAACCTTACCGGAAACCCACAGGAGGCACCCAGTGCTTCAAATGTCAAGGCTTTGGACATATTGCAGAATTCTGCTTTCGAGACACAAAATGCGTCAGGTGTTCCGGTAACCACAGAGTCTCCGACTGCACCCAGACGGAAGTCAAGTGTACCAACTGCAACGCAGATCATGCAGCAAGTCATCGAAAATGTCCATCATTCCAGAGTATCTGAAAATGAGACAAACGCAAGGAACAAGCAAACCATCTACCACGAGAAAGCCTGAAATCACTTCAAAAACCACTCCAAGAACACCTCAAAAGACCGAAGAAAACTTCCCTTCCTTACCTTCTCAGAACCCGCCGGAGAATATACTCCAATCCCTCCTTATTCTCCTCACCACCATCCTTCAAAACCCTCAAGTCCTTCAAACCACACTATCCTTCGTTAATACTCAAGTCTCAACTAGAACTTAGACTGCAAGATCCAGACACTACAAGAAAAAGCCGTTTTTCAAGACCGACAAGCTCACCTGAAGAAGACAACTGTTTAGAGGAGCACTCTACACAGCATAACACACAATTTCGCCACCACCTTCCTACAAGCACATGAAGATATCGGGTCAAGACCTTCGTAAGGTCGGTACCAAATCCACACCTTAAATAATTGCTCTAGGATGTAGAGGTTTACATTTTGCGTTTTTTAGAACCGGTATCCATACTTTGTTGACTTTTAATGATTCTTCTTTTCTGTTGAAATTGTTATTATGTTTGAATATTTCGATATATTTCGATATTTCGATATATTCAAACATAATAACAGTTTCAACAGAAAAGAAGAATCATTAAAAGTCAACAAAGTATGGATACCGGTTCTAAAAAACGCAAAATGTAAACCTCTACAAGCACAGTCGACTAGACTATCAAACAGCAATCTCAGTGGAACAATGGAAGTCCCTACCGCTGACAAATCAGAAGACAGATATAACGTACAGTCGACTAGACCATCAAACAGCAATCTCATTAGAGCAATGGAAGTCCCTAACGCTGACCAATCAGAGGGCAGATACAACTTACGAACACATCGCGGTGAATGTATAAATAAGACAGACAGCGGACAGAATTGCCAGTCTCAAGACAACCCTTGAGGATGCCAGACGCAGTCTCTGGCGAAACGTCGGGGAACTACAAACCTCACGACCACGGCCTACAGCCCGAAAATCTTCTTCAAGATCATCATAGCAACTCCGGCCGTGAAAGTCTACGTGAATACAGTACTTACTTTATTCTAGTGACTATTGCTATGAACGATCAAGTTATAATAACTAGCAATTTTTCGTAAAGAAGTCATCTTAAAAACCAACAGACTAAACTTCAATCTAACTAATAACGTATGCTACATAAAGAAAGACAAATATCTAGTTAGTGTGAAACATTTTTGTCCCGTGCCGTAGCCGATTGGTTAAGGTAGGATGCCTTGGTGCAAAACTACGGGACTTGCGCTGGTTCCAGTCTCCGTGGGGAAGACATTTTCTCATGACATTTGGATAGGATAGGATCGGTGCAACTTAGCATCGTGAGGCATTTGCGCAGCTACAATAAGTAGTGGCTCCAGGTTGAGAAAACCATCTATAACGGCTGGGGGACTCGACATGCTGACAACTATTACCCTTACATATCGCCCTTACACTGACTGGATGATCGTCTACCTCTGTGATGAAAACGTGTGAATGTGAGACCAGCAGCCGGATAATAGAGCAAGGATCTTGTAGTCCTGTCGCGCCATGGAGTTGGAAATAGAATGTGTCATTTCAGTTAGCTTTTAAACTAAATACAGATCTGTTTAGATGTGAACCAAAACCAAGGATATTACGTGTAAATAGTTAGAGGAACGGATTTCATAGAACAAGATACACTAGAGTAAAACATTAAAGCAACAAACTGAAATATCATTTTTATGGGTTTATTTTGCCAGAAAATGGTATAAACAAGTGTTACTAAAGTATTAACAACCAGAAGAATAAAGAAAGTAAACAACTGCAACATTCGTGCATACCAGTAAAAGAAAATGTCTCTTTTTTCAAAATTAGTGAATATCAAAAACATCCAGAAAAGAGGTTAGTGTGTTCAGTATAGGGTGTGCCCACTTATGGCAGCAATACAGGGTTCACAGTGGCGTGGCATGCTGTGAATAATGTCATCAATCTCATTTTGAACAATAAGGCCCATTCTTCCTGCAGAGCAACTCGCAAGGCCTGGTGGATGTTCACGTGAAGCAACTCGTCTCCCTTGTGCCTCCCAGACATGCTCTATAGGATTCAAATCGGGAGAGCAAGCAGGCCAATCCATGCGTGCAATATCGTCTGTTTCCAGGAACTCATCAACCATCTGTGCCAACACCATTATTGAGCCACCTCCAAATTGGTCTCTTTCAACAATGTTTGAGTCTATAATTCGTGTTACAGGTTCCCTCCAGATGCGAATTCGTCGAAAATCATTTTCAAGACTAAATCTGGACTCGTGTTGAAGAGCACATTGGCCCACTGTTTGATCGTCCAGTTGGCATGTTGATGGCTCCACTCTAGATGGTCTCTTCTCTGAATACGCGTCAGGGGTACACATACAGCAGGTCTTCGACAATAAAGGCCTCTCTGCTGAAGCCGTCTGTACACTGTTTGCCTCGATACAACTGTTCCAGTGGATGCTGTGAGGTCAGATGCGAGTTGTCGTGCAGTACTACGGTGGTACCATCTTGCCCGTAGAGCTGAATAACGATCCCCTCTTTCCGATGTCACTCTTGGTCGTCCTTGCCCTGGTTTTCGGGTTACATTTACGGACTCTAAAAACTTGCAACATCCGAGAAACAACAGCGATTCACATTAAGCCATCTGGCTACATCAGCTTGACTCTGTCCTGCTTCCTTTCTTCCTATGGCTCTCCTACGAAGAGAATCTTCTAGGCGGCTTCTCTGTGCCATACTATACCTGCAGTAAATGTTTACACAGCAAACATTGATGTTGGACTAAGCAATAAACACTATACTGCAGTGCCCCGTTTGATAGGTGCACTGACGTCATCGTTTGCATGGTTGTAAGATGGCCGGAACGTCATCTGCAGTTGAGAACAGGACTGTACTGACATATGTTTACGTCGTATATGAATATATAGTGAATTAGACATAGGAAGGAGAAATGCCGTTTTTTTGCTTTAATTTTGGACACAAGTGTAGTTATCATGATATCCTTAAGTGAAATTAGCTTGGGGTTCTATGCGAGATGATGTAACTTGCACTCTCGAATCCGTAGATTAATGGACGCGAAAATATAAGCTCTCCATATATCCATATCTCGAACTAATGTTTTCAGTCGTTCATATATAATTTTCCTCACTGAAATCGTGGTTAATCTGTTATTCTCCCCATAATTCTTGGCAGTACTTAGTGTACCCTCTATTTCTTATTTTCTATATATAGTTTTCAATTCCTTCTTAAATTCCCCATCCGTTCTAAAACGCATACCCCCTGCAATTACGAGATTTAACTTTTCTTTAATACATCTGACTTCCCGCAAAGGTCATGTAGCTCTCTGTTAAGTAGTAGCCTTCTCTAATCACCTACGTTTGTCTCTCTTTGGTCCAAAATGTTTCATTAAAAACTTTATTCTCTAATACTTGTAACATTATCTCCTCCTTCAAAGTAACTGTTTATGTTTTGTATCCATATAATATTATTGGGAGAATAATTTCTGTATACATTTGTATTTTAACATTTTTTTTTTCGAGAAGTTACGGGAGTCCCTGTAATACGTGAGACGATCACTACATAGATTCGAGTAAAGAAAGAAAAACACTGGAATTATGTCAGAGTTATGTCAAGTATATGATTTTATTATTATTATTATTATTATTATTATTATTATTATTATTATTATTTATTATTTTTATTTTTATTGGACATATATAATTCCTTTTTCGCCTGAAGATACATTAGTGTTATAGTTTGTGACAAAGTTGTGGTACTTTATGTAATTATATCTAAACCTAAAGATTTTTATTTTATTTTTTTTTTTTTAAGATTTATTTAGCCTGGTGGAGTTAAGGCCATGTGGCCTTCTCTTCCACTCACCAGGACAAACATATATTACATAAGAATATAACAATGTTAATTAACTCTAATATTAAACACTAAGTAAAAATTTGATCAAAAGATAATATCTAATATACATATTACGATCTATAATACAACCAGTTAATATTAGTTAAAATTAAGACTAAAACTAATAATAAAATGTATACAAGCAAGACATATTAAATTGTCCCTGTCTAGTGTATATAAAAAGCAGGAAAATAATGAGATATAGAAAACTAATTTTACGATTATACAATATTTAAAACAAAACAAATAAAAATATTTGTTATTCTTAATATTATTTACATAAATAATTAAATATATTAATATTGCTAAAAGAATACTATCAGTGAGGTGTATAAGTCAGTTTGTTATTAAATAATTCTTTAGTTTGGTTTTGAAGGATGTTATAGTTTGACAGTCTCTGACATAGGGTGGAAGGGAATTCCATGTTTTGGTAAGTGACACCGTAAAAGATAATGAATAATATACAGTGTGATGAGGCGGGATATAAAGGACAATGTGCTGATGGGATCGAGTGTCAAGATTATGTGTGTCGGATAGTCTGATGAAGCGGCGTGATAAATAATTAGGCGATGATGTGTGAAGTATTTTATAGAGAAGGGATAGGGAATGGACAGTTCTACGATCTCTTAGACGAAACCACGATAATTGTTCCAGGGACGGTGTAACATGGTCAAATTTGCGAATACCACAAATAAAACGTGCGCAAGAATTATGAACACGTTGAAGTCTTTGGGTGGAAATAATATTTAAGTCTGTAAAAAGAGTGTCACAATAATCAAAATGGGGCATTGCAAGTGTTTCTACTAACATTTTCCTAAGGGCGAATGGCAAACAATTTCGTACACGATTTAATGAATGTATTATTGAGAAGACTGTTTTGCATGTATGGTTTATTTGTGTATTCCAATTTAAGTTTTTGTCAATAAATACTCCTAGAATTTTTACTGTCTCACTATAAGGGATTTGAACTCCGTTTAGTGACACATGCGAAACTGTGTTTAGGTTAATTGTAGATAATAGTCTCTGATGACCCATAATGATTGATTGTGACTTTGTAGGATTTAATTGCAGTCCATATTTAACTGTCCAAGTCATTAGTGAGTCAAGATCCTCGTTAATTTTGGCAACAGCGTCATTTAGTGAATATTTGTCTGTGTGGATGTAGATTTGCATGTCGTCTGCAAATAAATTATGTTTGCAATGCTTTAGGGAGTTAGATATGTCATTTATGTAGATTGAAAAAAGCAAAGGTCCAAGTACCGAACCCTGTGGAACCCCAGCTTTACGGAAGGACCAAGAAGAACATAATGTATGATTTCCTATAACAGATTGCTGGCGCTCATGAAGGTAGGAATTGAACCATTTCGTGGCACTATCAGAGAGTAAGAGGTTTTTAAGTTTATGCAACAATAAGTCCAAGTCTACCGTGTCGAATGCTTTACTAAAGTCCAGTAATGTAAGAATGGTAAGTTTTCGATTATAAGCAGCTTCGCGTATGTCTTCGCAAATATTTAGTAGAGCAGTATTTGTATTGTGTCCTGTCCTGAAGCCTGACTGAAATTGATCTAGAAGGTTGTAATCATTTAGGTATTCAGTCAGTTGTTTATGGACTAATCGTTCCAGAGCTTTTGAAAGAGTAGGTAAAATGCTAATGGGTCGAAAGTCGTTCGGGGTTGAGGGCGTTTTAACTTTAGGCAGTGGACGTACGAGGGCTTGTTTCCACAATGAGGGATATGTAGACGTTTGTATTGAGGAGTTAAAAATATGAGTTATAGTAGGTAGTATAGCTTCGATTATTTTATTCAGTAAAGTAATATTTATACGGTCAGTTCCTTCTGCTTTGGTTTTTATTCGCATGATGGCTTTCTTTACGTCGTAGTCTGTAACATATGAGAAGTGGAAATGTTCTCTGTCGGGTTGATTTGTCAGTGATAATTCATTTATTGTTTGTTCTTTATCCTTTGGAGTAGTAGTTATACCTGTGAAGTGATTATTGAGTGTGTCCAGGGAAACAGGTAATTTGTCTACCTGTGTGTCTTTTCTCCCAATTCCCATTCTATTCAAGTTTTTCCAGATTTCTGAAGTATTGGTATTTGTTAGGTTGTATAAATGTCTAAGTTTGGCGTTTCTTATAGCTTGATTTGTCTTGTTACGTAACTGTTTATATTGAGTGAGACTTGTGTCTGTTTTGTTGAGTCTATATTTCTTATGTGCTGCGTCTCTATCAGTCATCAAGTTACGAATTGAAAGAGTCATCCAGGGTGCAGGGCGTCGTTTCACGAGTTTTAGTTTTTGGGTGGGGCATGTCTGTTGTATAATTGTAGTATAAAGTCATTTAGTGTCTCAACTTTTTCATCTACAGAATGCAGCGTCCATATTGAATGCCACGGCATCTGCATAGCTTCTTCAATTAGGGTTGCATTGTCTATATGTTTTAAGTCTCTATACGTAATGGTCTTTCGAGTCGGTTTAGGGCACTGCAGTGAATATGCTAAGAATATAATATCATGTGCTGATATTCCCGGGGCTGGCAGTTGCCCGTGAGTAAGTACTCTGTCTGGATTATTAGTTGCAATTAAGTCAAGTAACGTCTCAGAGTGATGAGTGTGATGTGTAGGTCGTAGGGGTAGGAGTGTCATATCACAAGCCTGGAACGTAGCCATCAGTTGTTGTGTATGTCTGTTATCAGTGTCTAGTATATTTATATTAAAGTCGCCCATAACGATAACGTGTTCATATTGTATTCGCGCGTTTTGTAAAGTGGACTCAATTTCAGCGATGGCTTTTATTTTAGGAGGTTGGTATACTACACAGAGAAGACATTTTTTGAAACTGACAAATATTTCTATGAACATAATTTCGGCAGATGGTTCGTTATTAGATAGATACACAATTTTAGGAGTAAGGTCTGTTCTAACGAAGGCTCCAATACCGCCCCCGCGACTGTAAACACGATCGTGTCTAAGAAAAGTATAACCATCCATGTCAATTAAAGAAGAGGTAATGGTGGGATTTAGCCACGTTTCGGATATGAGAAGAGCATGAATATTTAAAGAGAAGAAAATAGTTCTGATCTCATCTATATGTGCAGTAATACTCTGAGCATTGAAATGGGCTACCTGCAAGGAATTAGGGTATGTGGACAAAGCTATTTCTAAAGCTTCCTTGAAGTAGTGGGGTCGAGAAGGGGAGTGGGAAGGTTATTGTCCTGTAACCTGTCAAGACTGTCAAAGGAAAATCATCATTTAGACGAAAAATGGTCGTAAAATATTTCAACAAACTTACAAACTAAACTTGGTATCACGTCACTAAGAATATCTTAATTTTATGTACTATTAATAAAATGTTTAAAGTGATAACTGTCGGTTATTCACTGGCCGTGTTTGCACTAATTATATTTCTGAGGCCCGGAGAATGATGCGTTTGTTATCTCCTTCTTTAACATGTATTGCTCCGTCAATTGTCCACACATTTGTTACACCATATTTGGTGATGCATTCTTTTAATAGCTTATACCTCATTTGAGTTAAGTCTTCCCTAATGGATCTTATTTAAGAATATTACTTTCTGTAAAGGTTTGTACCCAACAAACAACACTCAACAATATCTAGGCATCACAGTTGTTCGTGAATCTCTGAAAATCTTTATACAACATCTCATTCACACGTCTGCAACTGATTGTGTGTTACATTATCTCAATTTTTGTAATTGTTTTATCATGTTCACTTGCATTTGTTTTCATCTCTCAGTATTTTCATTGTAATAACATGTTTTGTCTTCAAGCACCCTCAAATAGGGAGAAGTTTTATAATACTAAAAAATCAACATGTATGTAATTTAGTAACTACATCAGCTATATATATGTGTATTTTCAAGAATTGCGAAAATGCCTGAAAATTAAATCATAAGTTGATTTCAAAATAACGTAAATGTTAATGTGACCTACCAAACGTAACTAAATAAACAGTTTGGTTGTAGATGAAATTTGAATAATCAGGTTGGCAACTTTCGATAACTATAAATATAATTGATAACTAGTGGTATGTTGCAATATTCATAGATGTTCATCTCGCTAGAAGAGCCTTCACCAGTTCAAAAGCGTACCGTTCTTCACAATTACCAATTGTTCTTTAAAATAGATGTGAGAGGTTATAGATCTGTATTGTCTTTGAAGCAGAAAATTCTACGAAGTATCCACTTAAAGTAACATTATACAATAGTAATATGAAGATGCACACATTTTGTTCTGTTAACAGCACAGATATGTAACAGAAGACCAGAAATAAACATAGCAATTTGTGTATTATCATTCACTTTTCCTTTGCCATAAAAATTACCGTAAGTTATTAAACATTTTCCATAATTGTGCCAAAGCTGCCTAAGTTTCTTAGTTTCTTGTTATAATCAACTTTTATAAGATTCATGATGTGTTCCGTTGAGGTTTATTCAAAATTAATATAAAATTATAGAATATTCACCTGAAAGGTCCGTCTCCTCAACTTAATTATCATTTAACTGTAGCGCTTTCGGGACTTGTCCCATCATCGGCAGGATTCAAAACAGTTTTGAATCCTGCCGATGATGGGACAAGTCCCGAAAGCGCTACAGTTAAATGATAATTAAGTTGAGGAGACGGACCTTCCAGGTGAATATTCTATAATTTTATATTAGTTTCTTGTTATAAGCCTAGCACTGATTTTGCATCTATGATATTGGCCTAACACCTTAAATTGACAACGTTTCCCATAACATAAATTGGTTTAATTTATTTAATATTTTAATAAAACAATATAAATACGAGGGCGTAGACTACAATATTTTAAAATTTAAATGTATGCCGAATTATACAATAACATAGTTTTTCATGATTTTGTTCCCGCTGTAGCCTGAAAGATTTAAGTAACTGTCATGTGAAATTATTTGTTTGTCAATTTAAGTATCACTTCATTATTTGATCTGTTCAGTTAGTTATATTATTACGCAACAGTTACTTGTTCATTTTGGATTACCCTTGTAAGAAAAATGCTGGCTTAAATTACTCAAAATATTATTTACATTTATTTCGTTGACAGAGCTGGAATAAATTTGAAATTTTACTTTATGTAATTTATTTTATTGAACAAGTGTAATAATGCAATGTATATTTTAACTTACGATATAATAAAATTTCAGTTTTGTCTTCAAAAGACTGCTGGATACACACTACTAGATCATACAAAAATTAACACATCTTAGAATAATGACACATGGATCTATAGAAAAAAACATTTGTGATTATAAGTAGAATATGATTCTATACGTATGTACATGATTATGTAGTGAAAATATTCAAAATATGTAATACAACATTTTTATTACAAAGAATCAAAATTTATATTTTACTAAAAATTTTAGCTGATGATAACGTTCCACAACAATATATTACTAATATCTTCAACATCTATAAAGATAATGAAATCTCTGTTAAACAAGATGGCAAATTATCTTCTTGGGAAAAGATCAACACTGGAGTAAGACAGGGATGTGGACTTTCACCGGTGCTTTTCATTATATACATGAATAAATTAATAAATGAATGGAGGAAAACACAACGAGGATATATACCCATCAATTGGAACCTCAAACTCGATGCTATTCTTTTGCAGACGATTTAGCTCTTGTAGCACTTTCCGAAAATGATTTGCAACGATCAATTTATAATTTACAAAAAATAGGTGCCAAATTTATTATGGAAATATCAATTAACAAAACTAAAATTATGGCATTTCATGGGAAGGACCCCATACAAAGTAAAATCTGTCTCCATAATAAAATTTTAGAGAGATATAATCAATTTAAATATCTTGGATATTATCTCTCTATCTGGGATGAAAAGGATATCCCTGAAAAAATTACTAGTTATAATAAAAGTTTAGGAATTATTAATCAAGTTATGAAACCATCCCTTGTACAAAAAAACACCAGATTACGTTTATATAACACTTTGGCTAGACCAGTGTTGACCTATGGTAGTGAAATATGGACACTAAAAAGACAATATGAAAGCAGAATAACGGCTTGTGAAATGAGATTCATGCGCAGAACAGCGGGTTACACCAGATGGGATCGGAAAAGGAACACCGATATCTTAAAAGAATTGAAGACTACGCTAATTTTGGAATATATTAAAGAGTACCAACTAAATTGGAAACACCATCTTGAAAGAATGAGCTCAAATCGGATCCCCAAAGCTGTTTATAATTATATACCAAGAGGAGGAAGATCACTGGGCCGTCCTATGAAACGCTGGAGGGAAAATTTTCTGTAGGATCGTTAAACAGGCCTTGGCCTAATATTTGGAAGGAAGAAGATAGAAGATATTTTAATAAGATACTGTTTTATTTCTTTGTCCAAGCTTTGTTTTGTTATTATTATTTTTCTAAGTAATTTCACTAATTTTATAAAAAGTTGAGGTTAATATATTTATACCACCAATAATAAAGTAACAAACATCCAGTATTACCACTTTGCGTTAAAGGGGTATAATGAATGCATTTTAGACGTAGATCCTGAACCTAAATTGAGATACCGTAAGCTCTAATATTATTAAAAAAAGACGTATTAGAACAGAGCAGAATATATAACTTGACAGTTATTTTGACAAAAATTTACTTTTTTTTTTATATGTTTAGATTATTCATAATCAACTCTCAAAATACAGTGATTAAGTTATATTGCACTTAAACAAAGTATCTGTAAGCATAGTGTACAAGGTGTACAAACAACTATTTCACCCAACTGTGATAAAAATACAACATCGATTAGTTATCCATGACCAATATTCTTTTTTTGCGATAAAGATAATGATGAATTAGTCGAGCAATTATCATTCTGTGTTTACACTGACTTTGTCACAGCAAAAAATAGACCTACTAAGTGCCGAACACAAAAAACAGAAAATTGTCGAAGAAATCAGGAAGATTCCATGCTAATTTGGTGCACCATATCTGTGTTGTATTCTCATATCCCGCACTGAACCCCAGAATATCAAGCTAGGGAAAATATAATTTTATATTGTTAAAGGGTATTCAATTGTAACACAGTTATCTTTAACAAACATCAGAGTGTAATGGAGCCACCGGTTTGGGTTATCCTGGTGTACTGTTACTGTTCAACCTCTCCCTCACTCCTCAAAGTCGTCTGTTACGCAAAGGTTGTTGTAACACAATTTTAAAATGTATGTTCCATGTTATTATTATATTTCACCGTTTAAAAAGGAAAAGTAAAAAAGTATATCCACTAAATATATCTAGAAGTAGGTTACGGTTGAAAACAGTGTTACAACCGAATTTCGAAAATGGAAACGTAGACATGTCCAACAATAAAAACATACAACATTACGGCTCGTCAATGAATAAACTGAAAAATAACAATTTGTAAAAACACTACTTAGCAATCCGCTTCCATTAATTTAATACACATTACATCGATTTGATGTTCTAAAATGCAACCCTGAGCGATGTTCTTTCTTCATTGCACGTGCGAAGGAACGCGAGGGAAGGCATTTCTACGTAACAAAAGGCATGGAATCTAACCTCCAAACATATTTTTAAAAAAAAAAATTAATACAATTAAGTAAAATTTTCCTTAATATGGTAAAATGAAGGTAGGAATGGTTTATGCTTTTCTTTACGGTTTTCCCTTATACTCAGTTTTAAGAGTTTTCAAACACCTTACGTTTTTCGTTATGTTTTTAATTTTGTGTTTCTCTTCTAACCTCGGACCCTATTTCTAAGATTTTTCCTTTTCATTAATACACTTCTTGCAATATTATTACGGAATTCCAATGCAGTCTTTAAATAAAAGCAATTACAGGAAACATTAGAATTATAAGATTTGTGGAAATAATTATTCTCCAAACAAGTTTGTTACTATAGTTTATTTAGTAATTATTATTCCAACAATTTCTTTCTATATATTTTTAATACACCATAACAATCCGGATAGCATTTAATATTAGTTTTTATGAAAACAATAACATTAGAGTCATCTAAATTTATAAGTTAAATTCATACAAACCTTTTCGTTGTCAAATTAAATTTTCAATATCTGTTGGAAAATAAATATGTAGGAGTATCTTGACATTGTCAGAAGTGAGACAGAGCGGCCCAACAGTTATTTCAGTGTGAAAATTACCTTTTATATGAATTGTATCCTCATTTTATTACACAACTGTATACGTTGCGCAAGTGGTTTGAAACGGCATTGTCTTAATCGGAAGCAGGTAGATTCCTTTTGGGGTGTCTCCTATTTACCTCTGTACATTATACTTATTCTCCATAATCAAGTCAATTAGTTGACTTCATATCATCCCTCGACCTTCCATTCGCCGGTCACGGTTTTTACTTGACGTTGTATACTTAGCAGGAACTCTAGTAATGACATTTTTCCTCATAACTAGCACATTTTACATTGTGTATAATCTGTAATTTAGAACAATAGATGTGTCATTGACTTGCAGCCTATATACTTGGTATTATTTTAGATACAGCCACGCTGTTACGCTACAAGCCAAAGGTTCTGACGTCTGCAACTTAAATTAACTAAAGTTGGCAACCTTACACTATTTAATAAATTAATAAAGTAATTTTACATATAATTCGCATCAACGGGTTCTACTCCGGATCGGGTCCGGATTTTAACCCTGCACACAACCTTCTGCCCGCAGCTGAATGAAGATCAGCACATTTTGGACTGTCTGACTCGACACATGGATTGCGACGCTAATAATAACCTGAGCTGTTAAATATCCAACAAATTCATAGTCACATTTTTCACGCAAATCGAAACACGAAGAAGGCAATGTTATTCACTTTCTATGTTTACTACCCGCTTAACAAGGACACAGACGTGCAGGACGTATGGACACATTAAGCCTATATTTAGAATCTGTTACTAAATTAAACTTGTAAAGTTCACCTGGCATTTTTAATTTCACATGCATTTCCCTACGTGTAAAACAGTCTTCATCAATCTGTTAATTGGACATCACGAACATTTTGTTCACCGTCAGTCAAGTACGTCCTTCAATTCCAGCTATCCGAGTTCGATTCCATGTGGGTTACGAAATTTAAATCTCTATATAGGAGCCTAAGTGTGATTGTTCATTATTTTTGTATTTATAAACAGAGTAAAAAAAAACAAAAAGGTGAAACAGAATTGAAATAATATATAATACAATCTCGTCTGTGATGAGATCCAAGCTTATTGTATAAACAACGATATATTACTTTTTACACGCTTTCTATTAGCTTGACCTGTATCTATCTATCTATCTACCCTATCTATGTAACGGAATCTTTCAAGGGGCCCGGGTTCAAACCCGGCCGGGGTCCATGGATTTTTTAAGATGGTAATTTAAGGAGTAAGTCGTGCAGGAGAGACTCTTAACTGCGGGTCCCGTGTGAAGATTTTTCAGGTTCGTAAAAGATCCTTAAGCCTGAATAAAGAGGCCTCTAAGCAAAATTTACTGACCTCAACATCCTAGTAATACCTTAGTTGCCTGTTAGATGTCTCATTGGGTCGGTGTGTTGACCGCATACCATCCATGATATCTATGAACAAATAAGGTAACTAACAATTAACTTGGACCAGTAACTCCTTACAAAGGAGAGGCTGTGACTCAACAATGCGCTACATCATTATAGATAGATTATACATAGTTTTCTCCGTTTAAATATTCACAATGGCAAATTTAACTTTAAAAAAGTAGCATTGTTGCAGCATTTGACAAAAGACGTGTAATACGCATACAATTAGGGGACATATTTTTCTTTTCTATCTCTCTCTCTCTCTGGTTTTTGTTTCTTTCCATCATATGTGCTGTAATCGATACAGGTGTGGTTAATACCTGGATTTAAAAATACGTGGGTTCAAACACGGCCAGCTAGTGTGAATTTTCCGATTGAGGGTCTTTCCACTTTTCAGCGGTTGCCCTTTTACCAGCCGGCTGCTGGCCCTTCACATCCACATGTGTCAATCACAGAGGTAGATGATCAACAGCCAGTGTAGGGGTGACATGTGGTTAGCATGTCGAGTCCCCCAGCCGTTATAGCTGGTTCCTCAACCTGGAGCCGCTACTTATTGTAGCTACCCAATTGCCTCACGATGCTGGGTGGGCACCGGTCCCATACTGGCCGAAATGCCATGAGAAAATTTCTTCCCCCATGAAGACTCGAACCAGCGCAAGACCCGTAGCTCTGCGCCAAGGCTTCCTACCTTAACCGCTCGGCTACGGCGCGGGAATAGTGTGAATTTTCAGAGTAAAATATCCATAGAATAGGTTCTTTCGGAAGCGAACTAAATAATTTGGTTCCTATGTAGATTTAAGGCAAGTAAAGGAGCCTCAAGTTTGAAAAACGAGACGTTTGAGCTTTCTTGGTCCTTTATTGCCCGGATTTGAATTGAGGTGCTAATAATATTGGCCTTTATGAAGTAAGTTTATCGTAAAATATAAATAATATCATTACACTGATTTAATGATGTGGCCATCTCAACTATGTTTTTCCCGACTATACATAATATTTGTCTTTCTTTTATAGGAAATGTTTACGGAGACTGGCCTAACAACCAACCCCCAAATTGGAGGATCAGTAAGTACTTGTTTAAGATTTCGTTCTGTAGAAGTGACACCTGCTAACATGTTTCCTCTACCAGTTGATCTCTTTTCCATCATTTCTGATACAAGAATCACAAACTTAACCTCCGCCATAAATAATTATTGCTTCATTGTGTGGTTCTCGTCCACAGTTTGTTTGTTGAGCAAGGGGTGGGGCTGTTAATAGCTATGTTACTTCTGGTCTTAAAAAAACAGAAATTTCCCAGCACTATCTCAAGGGAGTCAAATATTTGGTAATTATGCAGAAACGTTGCTCGGACGACATAAGAATCCGTTCATTTGAACTATCTAGTGAACGATGTTTAACGTTCATTGTATCCAACGATTTCACTGTTTTTGTTGTTTAGTCATTTTAAATATGGCTCGATTAGGTTTAGTATATTTCAGTTTAATTCAATATTTACACGGATTCTTGTGGTTTGCTGAGGAATTTGGGAGTTAAGGCGGGCGAAGAACCCTTTCATGTAGGTTTTCAAAATACAAAAACAATCCTAATTTTGAACCATGTACTTCACAGTAGGCCTTTATCTGATATTAGTTAATACACATACTCTCACTTCCAATGTACAGACAGTAATATTGAAGTTATATAGTATATATATATATATATATATATATATATATATATACAGGGTTGGTTTTTTAGTAAGATCCAGATTTCTGTTAAGTTTTAATATTTCACAAATCATCCAAATAGTATGAGGATTCCTTCACATTAACAAACATTGGTGAGAAAATTAAAAAAACAAATCTGTAATAACTCACACTAACATCACATTAATCCTTTCTGTTTAACATTGGTTATTACGTCACATATAAGTTAGATTTTTATATTTCAATTAGAAAATAAACTTTAAAAGCTGCTCTTTCTCCTTTATAAATACAACATATGAATGTTGATGAAAACAACGGGTATGACGTAATAGCGACGTCAATATATATTTCTGGACTTTCTTTGCTATTTTATATTTAGTAATTTGTCATTACTAGGAATAATATATATTTCGTGAAAATAATTGAAATTTATTTTTAATTTTCCGAAGAAAGAACCATAACATTGAATCCTAATGGAAATATTATTTTTTCTATCGCGGCTAATTAGCCAAGACGTTTAATGGAGTGGTTCTATAGATCAGAAGGCCAAGGTTCTAATCTCGCTGAAAACAGGGTTAGAGTCGTATTTAAAATACGTTGGAATATAGTGTGAATTGTATAGAATTTTATGGATAAGTTGAATTGAGATAGAAATGAAATACAAAGTTGGTTATTGGGAGAAGAGAATAACAGAAGAGAGACAGCTAGTGGCCAAAAGTGGATTTTTTTAAATTCTAAATTAGCATACGTTCAAGTGATCGTAAAACTGTAGTAGTTCATTTATCTTTCTTTTACTATTTCATGGTTCATATAAAGTGTCTTCATATTTACGTAATATCTTCTGATTATATCTAAATGGCTTGTTAATAATTGATAATGTCCTCACTCTAACTTACACCTAGATAGACCTGTGTGTTTGTTATCTTGTATTAACCTGTGCTGATGGAACTGGAATCCTGACAACTAGGAACCAGTCACTATAATACTAAATTAATGTGTTTCACAGTTCCTGTAATCCACCTAAGACATTAATTTCTTTGTGGGTACATATAAAAATTGGTTAGTGCAAGAGCCAGAAAAGAAGATGATAAATATTTGATTTAAATAAAAGTGCCCCCATCGGCCACAATGTGAAAATGTATTGAAATATTCTGAAATAATTAGCCCGATGACGTTACGTAATTGGTAAGGCAATATGCTACAAGCCAGAAGGTTGAGAGTTCGATTCCCGAAGAGGTAATGTTATTCACGCAGGTTCTTCTTCTCCTGAAGATGTCAAATAATCATTACAACGATTCACAAATCCTAACGTTATGAAAATTGTTGGATTCAAAAATGTAAAAATTAATGCATATATTTAACTAGCCTAAACATTCCCACGGCCCATTGCTCTAAGTGTGAATATGCGTCTCAACCAATTGAGTACCATACATACGTTCTAAGTGTAAAGCCGTTGGGAAGGGCTGACAATCTGGCTGATATCTTGCATCAAATGTCTAGAAAGGTGTGAGTCTTAACTACTCAATATCCCAAGGGCTTCCTAAGGCCTGCAGTGGTATAAATTATTCCAATTATATCAACTAACCATGATATAATTCGGATTGTGCGTATTTTACCTAATAAACCTCGAGAAAGACGTGTTCGCCTTTACATATATAATACTCATTTTTTCATGAAAATATATTGTTTGTTTCGTATAAATTTCATTGTTTATTAAATTTAAATGAATCTCATCATCATCATCATCATCATGAACAAATTTGTTTTAGGCCGTGTGGCCTGTACGGTAAACCTAGCAAAGATGGTCTTGATCTTTCCTTGGTCCCTATGTCCCTGTTTCCAGTTGGGGTATATTGGAATGCCAATTTTGGAAGTCTATTTCTTGTCGTTCTCCTCAGATGATTTTTCCATTCTTGTTGGTATCTTTGTATATCTTCATTTAAACTTGTTACTCCAAGTTTTCCTCTGATAATAATGTTCCTTTGGTGATCCAGTCTATTAACTCCTAACAATGACCGTAAGAAGCGCATTTGGCTTACTTGAAGTTTATGAGAGTTTATTTTATTTAAAATCCAAATTTCACTTCCGTATTTTAAAGCAGCTTTTGATGTGATGTTATGTAATCTTAGTTTTGTCTCTGTCCTCATCTGTTTACCAAAATGTCTTCGTATTACCCCATTCATTTTATTATATTTTTGTAATTTTCAATCAATGTCACTCTTATACTCTGTAAATACACTTCCTAAGTAAGAGAACTTGTTCTATAATTTTTCCACCAATCTCAATTTTCACCCGTTGTATGTTTTTTCCACACATTGCCATTGTTTTGGATTATGAAGCGGAAATTTTCATATAAAATTAATCTAATCGGTGAAAATGATCAAAGGTAACAAACAACTTAAAAATGTATAATTTTGAAGTCCGAGAACAAATAAATCCCCTGCAATAGATTAAATAAAGTAGAGAATCGTGAAAAATATTGATAAAATGGATATTTCAAACAATATGTAACATAAGAATTTATAAAAAATAAGCAATCCATAGAAGTGATTTTTTGGTGCGGAAATGTTCATATCCTAGTGATAATGTTGAAAATGATAAATACAGCGTCTAAGACATTACGTCTTGTCGCAGAACTACCGAACATGCCTTGGTTCGAGTCCCTATGTGGCAGAAATGTACTCACTGAATGTCGGCTAGTGTGGAACGGTGACCACCTAGAATTGTGAGGAATTTCAGTTGTAGTATATACCGTGTATAACATTTTGGGAATCCGACGGTTGACCACTTATCACACATAGCTATAACGTTTACCTCTCTGTTATACCAAGTGCCTTGCACACTTATCGCTCCATGAGTTTAATTTAGTTTAAACAAGGAATGACTTAAATTTAAAGCATAATAACAAAATGTTATCTGTAATAAGGTAAATTAGAATATTTGTGAGTTTATAGTTAAATTTGTTACGTTATTGAATGAGTCATTTAAACGATGATAAATATGTTATGTGAAAATGTATTTATATTTACCTGATAAAAAAAGCGTTTGTCATTGATCTGTCTAAAATTCTTAGCAGTATAAACTTATAGATAAAATAGTTTTGAATTCAGTTTGTGAAATATTAATATTTTATTAATTTGAAATATTTTTCAATCTCACATTTAGTGGCGTTGCTTCGTAACGTAGTCGTAAGTTATTGCATAATTATTTGTTATTCAACAAGGCGCACACCATGCAATTTTTATGAATGTTATCTTCTTTGCAAATTATTAGGGGCAAAGTTTTTCCGCGAACATCATCTGGCCATCATTATCACATTTGTCATGTTTAGTATGATTGTGTGTGTTAATGTGTGTTTCGTCTTAATGTTGTGTTGTCTTGGAGGTGGCCCTGACATTGAGCTGAGGCCAACCATGTCCTTGTGTGGTTAAAAAAGTATGTGTATGATCCACAGTTAAAATCCACTCTCCGGAAAAGTGGTGCAACTGTAAAGCCAGGGGGGGGGTTTGTGGTACGTAAAAGTACCTACAAAGTGTGAGGTTAAACCACGCTAATGGAATAGAAATATATGTTAGCTATACGTAGCGGAAGGTTCCATATCGAATAAAACAAATTACATTTAGTTTTCTCGTGGAATCCCTTGTTAAAAATTTTCAAACCACAGCTTTATCTTCATAAAAATGTGAAACTAAGTTAAAATATGTTTAATTTGACCCTGGGTGAAGTACTTAGGAAAACGTTTGGACCAAAGAGAGATAAACAGAAAGGTGAATGGAGAAGACTACATAACAGTGAATTGCATGATATGTATAGGAAGCCAGAAATAATAAGAAGAGTTAAGTCTCGTGGACTGCGATGGGCAGGACATTTGTCAAGAATGGGGAATGAAATACGTGCATTTATGCTTCTTTATAATAAAACCAGATTGAATACGCCAAGTTGGTAGACTAAAAGTGAGGTGGGTGAATAACATTAAAATAACTTAAGGGAAGTAGATTATATAGGGAATGATAAGAAAGCATTCGCTCAGGATGGGGATGTATAGAGATCTTATGTCCCTGAGGCTATGAACTACGGGTTCGATAATGCCAGTGAGTTAGTTA
This sequence comes from Diploptera punctata, assembly GCA_030220185.1. Taxonomy (NCBI): domain Eukaryota; kingdom Metazoa; phylum Arthropoda; class Insecta; order Blattodea; family Blaberidae; genus Diploptera; species Diploptera punctata. The sequence continues at coordinate 154,110 of JASPKZ010007808.1, read as the reverse complement.
GTTAGTTTTAAATATACATGCAAATAGAACAAATGTATAAAATATTTTACTTTTTCATTTGTTTCTTTTCTCTTCTTCTTCATCTTCTTCTTATTCTACTTCTTCTTCTTGAATGTCGTAGACAATCTTGGTAGACTAATGGTTAACATGCGTCCATCTGGTTTCCAGGGTCACGAGTTCAAACTCACCGAGATCTGTGGATTTACAGGACGTATAAATAATGAGTAGCGGTTCCATCAGAAAGTCACCAAACACTTCGGTACTGTGAATATATTTACGGCACGTAAAAGAACCTCACGTGTGAAGAAATATAACTCGGAGCAAAATGTGTTGATCCTTTCTCGCCCAGATTTGAATTATGCAATAATGATCTTAGATGTAAAATAGAGTCGTTAAATAGATATAACATAACGCAGAATAAATATTTTAGGTTTCGAAACTATGTTTTACCCGACTACACGTAGTCTAGCTTCCTTTGTCGGATTATTTTAGGAGTCGGTTCTATTATCCAAACTGCAACTTGGAACGCTAGAATTTATGTAAGGTTATATCGGTTAGAAGATTATCTTCTCTACGGCTAACGTTTTCCTACTGCCCTTTGATCTCTCTTCTGCCATCTTTCGTTGGAAAGCCAAATTTTCTCTTCCGGCATTGATGCACAATGACACGTTCTCCGAGATTAATTAATTATTTTGTTTCTCGCTCAAGGTTTGTCCAGTAAAGGTAGCCCTACCACGGTACTTCTGATTTAGCTCTAAACACTCCCACTATCGTCAAGGTCATGGAATCCCTGATGGTCCTGGATATTTTTATGATTGTTATTAATTAAACATTTCCTTTCTCTAAACTTAATTTTGGGTATGATATGCGTTTGTTATATTGTGTTGTTCTTTGCTATCTTCATGATGTACCGGAGACATAACTAAAGACTCAGCTAGACAAGTCATCATGTACCTATTTAATGTTTATTTATGAGCGATAGTGCATTTTGCCGTACTTACAGCAATGGCGACCATGATTCAAATTTCATCTTTCTACACTTCGAGGTTGCCAACCTAAATAACTATACTGTAATATCACGTGTTAAAAACCGACGTGTTGGAAGTAAAACCACTAACTTTTCTGCATACTACGTACAATCTATATACAAGAAATATCCAAAAGGTAGTGTTAATATACATTATACCAAACAAATCATTGCACTTTAAATTAACTGAACTTTATTTGAAACAATGTAAAACAATAAATACGTACTTGCCGCCATTGTATGACTAGATTGGTGTCACCGCCTCGTTTAATATCAACTAATAAACATTGCCCACTCTGTTAACAAATATTACTATAAATGATATAATTATCCCTTATTCTTCTTCAGTAATAGATCTTGGACTACATCTAGACGCTAATTTAATCTGGCAAACACAAGTGAAACACATATGTAAAATGACGTTCTCCATCTTACATTATCTTAGACGTTTAAAGAATTTTCTCCCAGTTTCATTATAATAAAAACTTGTGCAGAATCTTGTTGTCACACTTCGATTATTGTGACATTATATATAATGATCTAAACTATGACTTGTCGCAGAGACTGCAGCGTGTTCATAATGCTTGAGTTCGATTCATTTTCAATATCCGTCGTTATGACCATATTACCGAACACTTTAATAATCTCTCTTCGCTCCGTCTTACTGACAGACGTAAATTGCACTCTCTTTCACTACTTTTCAAGCTTCTGAATTCCTAAACTCCTAGTTACCTGACGTCCAGATTTGAGAAGTTATCCTCTTACCACAATATTGACACAAGGTCACAAGATAACAGTCTGCTAACAATCCCTCTTCATAGTACTTCCTCTTATTCTACTTCCTTCACAGTAGCTTCTGCACGCTTCAGGAATCTCCTTCCTCAAGATATCAGGGGTTGCCGCACTCTTGATACTTTTAAGCCACGTTTATACAGTTACCTGTTGTATAATAATTAATTTCTCTCTATTTATATAAATTTATACTATGTCATTAATAATTGTTCTCTTTTTTTATTTATCTTGTACATATTATATTTAATTCGTTAAATCTAGAGTAAATTAAACAATAATTCTATTATATATTTATAACATGCAATCGTTTATGTTTATTGTAATTTAGACGTAATACTATGTTTTTGTACTTTTTAAAACCTGGCTGAGTGGCAGACAAGGCCTTAAGGCCTTAACTATGCCAGGTAAAATAAAGTTATTATTATTAATATTATTATTATTATTATTATTATTAGTATTATTAGTATTACTAACGTTAGTCAGTTGTTTATAACGAACGCAAATATTCCCAACAAAGTTCTTATTATTGTGTTATTATTTTGAAACCAACATCGCGCACGTTCGTGCAGTGTTTTGCAGAATCTGGGAAATTAAAAAGTCACTATCGCTCGGTTTTAAACAATTTTCTCCATTCTATAAAAAACACGTCGCAACCTCGCTTCGAATACACTATTTTCATTCAGGTTTATTTTCATCTGCCCAGCGCAAAAACATGGAAGTCCAATTTTCGAGCAAAAAAAGTTCAAAGAAAAATAAACAAAAGCAATAGGGAATGAACTAGTGTTTTAAATAAGGCTATCAACATCAGCTGAAATAGGAAAAATTCATTAAAATATTCTGAAAAAGATAGTGGGAAACACGTTGCATAAATTGCTAAGGCAATATACTACTATCCGGGATGGATTCTAGATGAGGTCAAGATTTTACTACTTGACCAAACATTGTGGTAGGATCATGTCACCGGGTTCTTCTCAGCCTCTCAATTCAATGAGTACAAGATATATTTTCTTGACTAAAAATGTCCGTCACGCAGTACTGAAAACTCGGGAAATAAATAGTCTCCAATTGTTTAAAGAGACTTCAGCCATAATCTCCTACTTTTTCAATAGCTCTAGAGACCTGTGATAGGATCGCTTTACGCATTTACAAATATATAACTTGGGGTGATGAGTGCTTTCCACCAGATAACTTGATGTCTTCACATACTCACTTCTTTCAACTTGTTTCGTGATGTTTTATGAAATTTGTTGTGTTAACTTTTACATTAAACTAGACCTGAAACATTATGTTGATCTACCGAAATAACTAACTTATGTAGTGTATAATATTGTAGGCTGAGGACAAATGAGTGTCATGTATTAACTTGCAAAACATAGAGAATTATTAAAGGAGAAAAATCAATAAATACGATACTCTAAATACGATAATGAACAAAGCAACCAATAGGAGGAAGAAGATCATTCATCCGGGAATTTCCGTGTAATAATTAATGCAGGAATCCAAAAATACAATGACCTAATGTAACATGTCTTGGCACAAGTCCACAAGACCCCATGGAGAATAAATGTTCTCATGAAATATTGGTCAGTAGGAGATCGGTGACCATAAGGAAACGTCAAGTTGGTAGGCCAAGAATGATTTGAGGGAAGTAGATTATACAGTGGATGATTGCAACACATTAGATCAGGATAGGGATGTATGGAGAGATTATGTCTGCCCGATCATAAACCTACGAGTTCGATCGTTATTGAGGGAATTTCAACAAATAAGTTTATCAACTGAATTTCTAAATTAAGACAGTCTAGTTTTCATACAATCTAATTAATAAAAGAAATATTCTAAAATGCAATATTTAAGTAACAGATAGAACCAGTCAGTTAATTAGTTAGTTAGGAAATCGGTGTTCACCCAGGATCGCAATGAGTTTGGGCAGCTCTAATAAATCCTTAGCGACAATAAGAATTAGGAGACATCCTGAACACATACCAACCATATACTGTTTACATTATCGTCTGTGGCCTGTAGTGGGATCACTTTACACACTTTTTACCTACCTCTATAAAATGACACAAGAGGTCAGACAATTAAGCCTCTCGCGGCACGAAGTTTTGTTTATTTTAAAGAACGGGTATGATTATGTCAAAATAGAATGAAAGGAAATGTTTTCCATAAGAATGAAAAACAGAATATTTGCAATTGTGCAGTTAAATGTGTTTTGATTTTCAATGAGTTAGCATTCTAATGCATTTATAGTGTGCCACGTGATATATTAATACACATTTGAGGGACCGTAAAAGTACCGGGTTAGTCACTTTATTGTCGAAATAGAGTGCGAGTTTCCATTAAATTCTCAATGTAAAGTAAGTTATTATATTTTAGGAGTACAAAAGAATAAAATAATCTGTTTAAATCATGGGTTCATTAGCCTTCCAAATTAAGCACATGTTTAAAAAGTAGGTAAGTTGTATGACTGAGGAGGTTAGAAGAAAAATTCAAGTTTTACAGTATTGAGAAAACAGTTTTATAGCTGAAGTTGTACAAGAAAATTGTAGGTAATTCAAATGATAACTGCGGGTGATGCGTGCTTTTGCCGCAGATAATATTAATGAAAGACATTAACACTCGCTTCTACATACTCGCTTCTTTCAATATAAAAAAAATCACTTAAACCCCTTTGTTTCTAATCGCCTCCATTAAAAGGCATTTTTTAATGACGGAAAAGTGACCTTCATGGATTTTTCCTTGTACCCTTCATTTAAACATGATAACTTATGTAATTGAATATTTACCTGATACGGGAAGGTCTATACATACATTTCCACGGTCTATGCAGATGGATGAAACGCTTCTGGATTCAGTCTGTGAAATATTAATGTATTTTAAAATTTAATTTGTAAAAATATTTTATATTTTCTCACTTAGTGACGTTGCCTCGTTACGATACAGTTATTACATCAACATTATTGTTATCGCTTAGTAAAAAAATACATTTTTACGATCTTTTTTGCACGATAATGCGTTCTGTCGTACTTACAGGAATGTCGACCATCAATGAAAGTTCAGTTTCCTATATTTCGGGGTTGCCAACCTATAGGCTAAATAACTAAATAATTGTACTGTAATATTACAAATTACCTACCAAGGGCGTGAAGTAAAACCACTGCCATTTTTGTATACTACATACAATGTATATACATAAGGTAGTGTGAATGTACATTATACCAAACAAATCACTGCATTTTAAATGAACTGAGATTTGTTTGAAACAATATAAAACAATAAATTGATACTTGCCGACATTTTGCCCCTGATTGGTGTCACTGCCTGCTGTAGTCTCAACTAATTTATTTTCGGCATTTACCAATATACATTGGTCAGACTGCTATCGTCATTCAGTTGTTTATAATAAACGTAAATATTTCCACCATACATATCATTTTACTATTTCTTATAACTTTGAAAACACCATCGTGCAAAAAAAAATGTACAACACATATGTTTGTGAAGTGTTTTACAGAATCTCAGAAATTAAAAACTTGCTATCACTCAGTTTATAATCATTTCCTCGCTTCTGTAAGAACCACTTCCCAATCTCGCTTAGTATTTTACTATTACGAAATGTATCTGTTTTTAATAACATTATTTGTTGAACGTAGGAAAAAAGCTCCATATCGATTTAGAAATCAAATTACAACAAGTTTCCTCGTGTTTAAATAATCGTAACCATAGTTTTATTTTTTTTTTTTACAATGAGTTACGTTATGTTACAATATCTGTTAATATGACATTGAGAATGCAATATTCATACGATTAAAGCATTTTCTTATTTTTTTCCTTCTTCTTAGACGTGAAATCGATCTTGCTAGACTAGAGCTTATCATGCTCGCCTCTGGTTTTAAAGTTCACGGGAACAAACACTGCCGGAGTTTATGGATTTTTAGGACGTAAAAATCGTAAGTACATGTTCCTTCGGGAAGGACTAGAAACCAGTGTCACCTGTGTGGATTTAGGGCACGTAAGATATCATCAAGCTTGTAAGAAAAAGTCTGGTTGGTCCTTTTTTCTCTAGATTATAATTGCGACACTAATTAGTTTACCCTTTAAAGGGTGTCGTTGATTGTTAATGGACACAACACTGATTTTTTTTTTTTTTTTTTTTCAAATTTTGGCCCGAATGAGAGTCGCCTTTTCTACGGCTAAAGTGTTCCTCCTACCCGTTGATCTCTCTTCCACCATTTCTAACGCTGAAAAGTCAACATTTCTCTTCCAACATTGATGCTATATGATATTGTCTTCTGAATTCCTTCTTTGTGTGGTTTCTCACCAAGATTTTCCAATCAAGGGTGAGCCAACAATAACTATGTAACTATACAATTGCTAGTTTAGTTTGGGGACTACAAAAACACAAATACCCCCACCAGCATCGTCAGGGAATTCCAATTGGCTGCACATATTTCATCTGAACTAACTAACTCGCTACATAAAAGTGTTTCGCATATATATAACTCGGAGAATAATCATGTAAGGGCCTATATATTTTTAGTTTAAGGTACTTTTTGTGAAGTTACAGATGACAAGAGTCCCTGCGATGATAATAGGATGCATTTGCAGAATTTAGCCTATGTTGATTTCTTTCTTCAAATCATTTCTGTTATGATCATATATTTTAGGCCTTCTTGTTACACTGAGGCAATACTGTAACAGTATTTTGTTTTTAATATACTTCTTCTGTTTCTATTTCTGATTTCTTCTCTTTATAATGTTTAATTTCTGTAGCTCCATTAAGACTGGGGAATGTGAGGTTATGTACTTTATATCACATGTGAATATAGAGCGAGGTGGCTCAAGCGGTAAGTGAATTCAAAACCCAGTGCCGATAAACTTGAATTAGGTTTTTTATCAATCCTCAAGGTAAATTCAGGTTTGTTATGCCATTAAATGTGCCTATTTTATCGTATCCACTATTTCATGATATAATTATTTCTACATTATATAAACAAACATACAATGTAATAAATAGATACATATGACCTGTACTAATTTCGAGCTAATTTCCAGTTGTACTATAAAAATAAAGTTATTCTCCGCTGAATCGGTCTATTGAGGAAACTGTGATGCTAACTTTACTCACCATATGAACAAATTGTGAATGGAACTGTTATCGATAGAAACGTTGTTCCTAGGCAACATCATACTTTATAGGAAATAAGACTGGAGAGAATAATTATGACGTCCATTTATTATTTATTTATGACAAAACAATTACATATGAGCATATAAAATAAGACATTCAGGCCTACGATTTTTCCATTATGTCCATAGATAGACTTTATGTAAAATTCCATTATGAGCAGAATATATGCTCCGTGCTAACTCACCTGTAAATTCTGTTATTTTCATATCCTCAAAGGCTAATGTGTGATATTCCTCACTAAACTCTTTGAAAATATTCAAAATAATTAGTTCCTCTCCGCATTTCTAGAGCTTTCGTTTCCAATATTTTAGGATTTCTTGAGAAGTTGCCATTTTTAAACAACTGAAATTCCAACGAATTCTGAATTGCAGATGCATAGGAATTAAACAATACATATTTAACCTATTAAAATTGTAATTATATATTTTAAGGGGCTCCTATTAAACTTATGTAGCCACGTGCTAGATATTATATATTTTAATTGTATTTATTTAGTGTTAGAGAGCGAACTATATTTTCTTGCTCGCTCAAAAGTAAAATCGTCATTCGACCAATCAAAATGCAGTCATATATCTGCTTTGTTTACATCACAACTGGAACTTAGCTCGGAATTGGTATAGATGTTAAAGGTAGATCTCTCTTGATAAATGCAATTATGTTGAATACAGAACTTTACAAATGAAACATTGTTAGAAAATGCGTGTTGTGTGTTATTGTAGTGAGTAATTACAATTATATATGTACGGTGACCAGCTCCATGGGCAAGTGGGCAGAGGTTCTGACTATAGTTCACGAGGTCTCGGGTTGGATCCCCGGTCACTGCACTGAAATTGTTTCCTATGGTCACCCATTGTCTGGATTTGAACTAAGTTCAGTTTTAAGGACTGTCCTGGTGCTTAATTATTATTAATCACCCATCATGTCATCGGGGAAATTTAACTCCGTCTTCCAGGCGCACCTTCTTATCCCTTCAGTTAGGATTTAAATATCCAAAATTAATTTTATTTAAGTTGACAATGTGAGGGAAAGCTAAGATCTCTATTTAAAAAAAGTAAACTCAAACAAAATAGAATGCAACTAGGATAATTAGCGCCCAATTCTAATACAGGCGTCTATGGGCTGACGAATCTTACGCAGAGGTCTCTCTCTTTTTTATTTTTTGGAGATTTAGGATATTTTACGAGCTGTAAGTCCATGATACAAAATCCATGGTCTTATAGGAGTATACATTTTATATCTCTCGAACCTGGAGGACCAGGTTATTGTAGTCTTTAGAGAATCAACACCGAGTTATAAGACAGCAGCTGTTAGTTTTGGTTCTCTTCGGGTAAAAACAACAGTAATAATATAATAATAGTAAATATTAAATTGAATAACAATAATTATTTATTTCCAGGTTTAAAATATACATTCATATGTTTGTAGTTTTCCTTACTTTTGCAAAGATCAGTTTGATTGTAATATTATTATTTTAATATTTCTAACTATTTTATACTTATTCGAGAAAACAAACAGAAAATCACATTGTCAGAGGTCTGTAATTATTAGTACAACAAATATTATTTTTAATAATTTAATATGCATTTTGAATTATACCACTGAATATATTTTTATACCACTGAATATATTCTGGATATTCTGTTTAAAATAATGTTCTGAAAATATCTGAAAGTAGAGTAGGTTACATTCATTTGTTCCATTTTGTACTTGTATACAAAACACTTTACATTAGAACAAAACAGAAAAGTTTCAACTGATGTTGTTATGCATATTTCTTAATAAGTAAGTAATTATATTAAAACAATAATTGAGTAAATATTGGTAAATTAAAAACATAAACACATTAAGAATAAAAATGTAAACTTTACCTATACATGTATTATTAACGGTTGTCCCTCTGCTGTCACCAGTCTAGCCGTACATATGCGCACGCCTAAGTAAAGAAATCTGCTTCCTGCATGACTTTACTGATATCGCGTCCCGACTGTCCCCGTTCCTAAACAATTCAATTGAAACATCAAACCAAGGAATACAGTTTATATACGTTTAATAATTTTCACAGTAATTAGTTTAATGAGAGGAGGGTATTACTAATAAATACTGACTTTACATTTATGTATGTAATAAGACATATGTATATATGTACTCTGGTAGCATATAATGTGTACAGTCCAGATAATCTAACATATTTAATGTTATACTTTGTCGTTTTTAAATAATCATATTTAAACTTGAAGTGTCCTCTACAAACTGATTTTTAATTGTTTTTGGAATAAACTTTTATAACAACTGGGGAAAATAAAACATATACGTTGAAAACTGTGTTTATTGCAGGCAGTCACAACCGTTTTAATAGCAAATATGTAATGTAAAATTTCCTTCTGAGTATTTCCATTATCATCTTAATGTCCTGCAGCTTTTCTCTAAGATAATAAATCGAAATTCACAGGTCAAACAAATTATATATTAAATAGAACGGGGTTTGCTCTAAATATTTATTGAAAATATCGCATATTCATACGTACATTTGCTCACCTGCCGCCGACGTGGCTACTGTCGCATGTAGTTCAGCCGCCCAGTGCACAGTGATACAAAATGTCAAAGTACCGGAAAAAATCAAAATGTTTACTTTTCGTTAGAGGGGAAAAAATGTGAACAGTTTACTAGGAAAGTAGATGAGGTAACGATTTGCCAAAGAAATTAACTTTGTACAAATTTTATTAAACATAATTTTGGGGACGTTAAATTAAACATTATAAAACTAAACTTTTATTTCAATTTTGGTCAAACTATTAACAATTTTTCTAACAATTATTTTAATGCTACTCACTACGTATAATTGTGTTAAACATACTTATGCATTCATACTATTGGACAGAGCCAGAGGGACCGCGAGCCCGATAGTCAGAGAGCCCGACATCCGCCCTACTCTTCCCGACATCCGCCCGACATCCTCCCGACATCCTCCCGACATCCTCCCGAATTCCGCCGACTTCCTCCCAACTTCGCCCGACCTCCGCCTGAATCCCGCCCGAATTCCGCCCGATATCCGCCCGACTTCCGCAGAACCTCCGCCCGATATTCGCCTGATTTCTAGTCCGATTTCTGCCCGATATCCGACCGACTTCCAGTCCTACTTCCGCAGAACATCTGCTTAAATTCCTCCCCACATCCCCCTGATATCCCCCTGACGTGCGCCCGACTTTCAGCCCTGGCTTCCGGCCACGACTTACGGTCACTACTTCCGGCCACGACTTCTGGCCACGACTTCCGGCCACGACTTCCGGCCACGACTTCCGGCCACGACTACTGGCCACGACTTCCGGCCACGACTTCCGGCCACGACTTCCGGCCACGACTTCAAGCCACGACTTCCAGCCACGACTTCCAGCCACGACTTCCAGCCACGACTTCCAGCCACGACTTCCAGCCACGATTTCCAGCCACGACTTCCAGCCACGACTTCCAGCCATGACTTCCAGCCACGACTTCCAGCCACGACTCCCAGCCGTGACTTCCAGCCGTGACTTCCAGCCGTGACTTCCAGCCGTGACTTCCAGCCGTGACTTCCGGCCGTGACTTCCAGCCGTGACTTCCAGCCGTGACTTCCAGCCGTGACTTCCAGCCGTGAAGTCCAGCCGTAAATCCAGCCGTGACTTCCAGCCGTGACTACCAGCCGTGACTTCCAGTCAGCACTTCGAGCCACGACTTCGAACCACGAATTCCAGCCTCGACTTCTAACCACGGCTTCCAACCACGGCTTCCAGCCACGGCTTCCATCCACGGCTTCCAACCACGGCTTCCAACCACGACTTCCAACCACGAATTCCAACCACGACTTCCAACCACGACTTCTAACCACGGCTTCCAACCACGGCTTCCAACCACGGCTTCCAACCACGGCTTCCAACCACGGCTTCCAACCACGGCTTCCAACCACGGCTTCCAACCACGGCTTCCAACCACGGCTTCCAACCACGGCTTCCAACCACGGCTTGCAGCCACGGCTTCCAACCACGGCTTCCAACCACGGCTTCCAACCACGGCTTCCAACCACGGCTTCCAACCACGGCTTCCAAACACGGCTTCCAACCACGGCTTCCCGCCACGGCTTCCCGCCACGGCTTCCAGCCACGGCTTCCTGCCACGGCTTCCAGCCACGGCTTCCAGCCACGGCTTCCAACCACGGCTTCCAACCACGGCTTCCAACCACGACTTCCAACCACGGCTTCCAACCACGGCTTCCAACCACGGCTTCCAGCCACGGCTTTTAACCACGGCTTCCAGCCACGGCTTCCAGCCACGGCTTCCAGCCACGGCTTCCAGCCACGGCTTCCAACCACGGCTTCCAACCACGGCTTCCAACCACGGCTTCCAACCACGGCTTCCAGCCACGGCTTCCAACCACGGCTTCCAGCCACGGTTTCCAGCCGCGGCTTCCAGCCACGACTTTCAGCCACGAATTTCAGCCACGACTTGGAGCCACGACTTTCAGCCACGACTTTCAGCACGATTTTGAGCTCCGAATTTCAGCCCGCTACCGTTCAACATCCCCTCGACATGTGCTTGACTTCCGCCCGATTACCGCCCAACTTTCAGGCTTTGAATTTTCGAGAGCCGTCCACACCATGGATACAAGTAATAATGAGAACAAGTGTACTGGAGGTTGTGGGGTGGAAGAATAAAGACAAATGTACAAAAAAATGAAACTTTAAGCACAGGAAGATGTGTAAACATTAAAAATCTGTGATAAAATAAATTATAATAAGCACTATTATTTTCTAAATTAATACGCTTATCTGTGATTCTAAATTAATATATTACTGAAGTATCTCCCAAATAGGTTGTTTGTTAAAATCTGTAATAAACTAATATTTTTCACGTAACAACTAATTAAAAGTCCTCGCATCAATTATGCAGAGTCAGATATTCGTATTGACTTGTAATTTTTAATCTTACGCATGCGGATGAATTTGTTAGGCTAATAGCGATTTCCAGATTTTGTTTTCGCATTGTGGATCACTGTGCAGTGCTTGTATCTTCTTTCCTCCCGCCATCCCTAGAATAAAATAAATTCTTAGTAGTTTTCTTAATATATCAAGTGTTGAAGAATAACAAACATAACATAAAAATGCACTTTTCTGTTTTTAAAAAGTAACAAAAATCTTACAACGTTTTTACTAAAAATGTGTTCTTAAAAATAAGATGACTTACGTAATATCCAGCAAATAAGAAAATGAACACCCAGGAAAAAAAAAAAATTAAGCCGCTTCAAAACGCAAGTCCCTATTATGACCCACCGCGCATGCTCGGGGTGCTAGAACTGTGTTTCAAGGGGTAATGCATTGTTATATGTTTTAAATACGTTGTATTTGTTTTAAATGGTCATAAATAGTTAAATATCAAAGCAATTCCATATGTGACTGACTGACATTTACAATACACCTTTACAGCAAAATGGTTGCGTAAATATTACAATTGATTGAAATTAGGGGTGGTATCTACGTGATATGATAGAGGAATAGTGTGTGGTTAAGACTGTACTTAAATATACAACTTTTGAAGAAAAACAGTGCTATTTATTATCTATCAAAGTGTGTGTGACTGACTGACATAAATGTCAACTCATCATGCAGCTTAACATTTCATCTGCATCATTCTCTGAAGTGTGATTCCTAATTGAATTTTCCAAAAATACCGTTTGGAGGACACATTTCAAGTTACATTCTCAATAAATAACGAAACAAAAATCACAATTAAGACCAGAGTTAGAACCTAATATATGATGTGTGACTGATTGACTACATTCTGTGACTGACTGTCATATTTCAATTTTATTAAGACTTTAATATTCTGGAGCTGCAAATATTATACAAATATTTCAAAATAATATGAAATTTTAATAGATAAGTCCACGCTGTGATCTCGAGGTAGCGTGCTGCCTTCTCACGCAGCGGGCCCGGGTTCGATCCCCAGTCCGGACAGCTTTACTGGGTCAGGTTTTTATCGGGGTATTTCCTCACCTGTAAGACAAATTTACGCCCAGTTGGTAGACCAAGAATGAGGTGGGAGAACAACATTAACTATGATTTGAGGGAAGTAGATTATACAGGGAATGATTGGAAAGCATTAGCTCAGGATAGGGATGTATGGAGAGCTTATGTCCGCGCGGCCATGAAACTTCGGGTTTCGATAGTGCCAGTGAGTAAGTAAGTAAGTAAGACAAATGTCAAGAAAACTTTAAAGGCCCAAACGGGTCCCCGAAACACCACCTATGGCGATCATCATCCTTATCATCATCATCATCCTTCACCGGTGTGGAAAGCAACGGGAATCTACCACATCTACAGTTCCCTAGTAAAGCTGCAAGCATAGCGTGGAAAATGCTATGATTGCAGTGAAAGACCTACCCTCGGGCAGAATTACTATTGATGGATAATATATAAAAGCGATAATATGGAGATGAATAAAGAACTTCACTCCTTTTATCATGTATAGGAAATGTTTCACTTTGATAGCTGTAATAATATTAAATAAATAGTGTAATTTATTTAACTTGGTTAACCAAATATCATTTTAAATTTCACAAATAAAGAAAATATTAACTTTTTAACAAGAAAGGGCCTTCTGTATAGTTAAATATGCCTAATATGCGTATAATTTTATTACAACCATATAACTGATTAAAATTTATCTGATGCTGTGTTGGTAGATTGAACCAATATAATAAATAAAATGCCGATATGGACTTTGCCATTGTTCGTTTCAGAACACTAAAATTAACTTTCACGCGTCTCAACTATAAAGACAAAAAAAAATAACGAAAAAGTACAGTGTACAAATTATTAATCTTTTTTATTTGAATGTGGAAAATTCGTTTTATAATTCTTTCAAAGCAACTGATTACAAAATTATATTGCTGACATGAGTTCTATTTTTAAACTAAACAATCGAAAGAATCTCTTACAATGCGCGAAATCTTACTTTAAGACTGATTGTTTGCACGTGGCGCACATAGTACTGCGTTGTCATACGTATGTTCACTCTGTTGGTTTCCAATAACGCTACACCCAATAATAATTTTATTTTGACACTACAGGTTATACATACTTAATCACATATACTCCACACCAATTGATTTTTTTATACAAGAAACTTCATATGATTTAAAAACTGTTTTTGCGATTAACAAGCATGACTCTGTTTCATAAAGTGAATGCTGATACAATCTGGCAACATCGCACAATGAATCCCCGATTAATGCGACACACATGTCATGTCAAAGGTCAAACTAATGCGTGAACCTTTCACGTTCAAGGACTGCCACACACACTTTTCTAAACACATATGAACCGCGCTCTTGTTTTTAATTCCACTCACTTGTTAACATACATATTGAAGAATCGCATAATGAGGAATATTTAATGCCATTAATACAAATATAAAAATGTAATTAATATAATTAACGTAATTACTTTACAAGACAATGTTGTTAATACTTTTTTGTTAGTTATGTACCGATAACGTAGAATCCCAGAGGAAATTTGGATCCATCAATAATGGTTATTGTGTCAATAGTTTTTGTATGTTTTATGTGATTGATGTAGCTTACCCTTAATAATTATAGGGCGCATTTTAATTACCTATAATATTATAATACAATTATTAGTATTACATTTATAATCAGGGATGGACCGAAATATGGTATAACAAAAAAGTCGGTGAAACACAAAACAAATGTATATAGTGAAATCGTTAAAACAAAATTTCGTTTTAATTTTTGCATGTGTTTCAGGTTTCGGAATATATCATGTTCTACTATTAATTTAGTTCAAAATAATCCGTTATTTCAAACATTAACTTCTACAATCGGAAAATTTCATCTGCAAAAAAAAAATCGAAAAAATTACTCTGCGCCAATTTCAAAAATTTTCACATCGGGTATTGACATTTTCATGTAATTGACTCTACATTTAAATCCTTCCGCTGACTACCTTTTAGCTCAAATTGGTCACAGAAGAAGGGCCAGTAATTATTTTATGAACACAGCGAGCTGAACAGTCTACCAGATTTCCTAAACATATTTATGTTAATAGACAGCGGAGTACAGTACAGCAACGATGATTGGGTTATGCGTATTAGCAATATAAGATGAGGGGGAAAGAAAATAGTCAGTCAATCACGGGACTCCAGCGGGAAAAAATAATGACTTTACAAGAAAATGTCATCTATACGTTTTTGTCAGTTGTTGTACCGATAACCTAGAATCCAAGAGGAAATTTAATCCATCAATTATTATGTTGTTGTACGGTAATTTTTATTCAATTTCTGTGACTGACTGACCATAACTTACAGTTAACAAACTGTAGGGACACATTTAAGGTATATAGAATATTAGAATCCAATTAATATTGTTTAATTTACGACCAAGGAGGACCAAAGTATGGTTTAACATAAGATTTTGTAAAATAAAACGTATTCATACGACCAAATCTTTAAACAAGAAATTGGTAAAATTTTACGTATTTTTTCAGGTTTGGAATATGACAAGTTCTACCGCTATTATTAGATTAAAATAATGCACATTTGAAACATTTTCTTATAGAATTATAAAATTTGATATTTACATATATATATATATATATATATATTACATCAACAGAATTATTCCTGTGTCAGTTTCAAAATTTTCACCTCGGTATGACATTTCATGGAATCGCTCATCAATAAAGGAGACATATTTCTAGATATTTACGAGTAGTCGACGTATACAATATTACGCGAATTACGACATTCGAATAAAGTTCAACTTTTTTTTGCTAAGTGTACATATAGCTGATAATTTGTTTCATAAACAATGACTTAATGTGTTGTATAATATTTACAGAATTTTGTGATGAGAGGAAATGATGTACGTCTGTATACATTAATGTTGTTTAGAGCGTATTTTCGAAATCTTAAAGTCTTACAGATCATATCTTTAACTTTAAAATAATTGTTTTTGAATAACTGGGTCCTTTCTGTTCAGAGAGTAAATCCTTATTTGCTGTAATATCACTTTCATTATACATTGATTGAAAATATCATCATCATCACTCCAGGGATTAGGCAATAGCCCGTTCCGACTTCATAATGCATCAGCCCAACGTCGTCTAGGTCTTCCAACATCACGTCTTCCTCTGCTTGATAATTTCTTGCTAACAATGGATATCTCTCCTTACTCATTCCATCCATATGATCAATCCTTTTCTGTCAGTAATTCGTGACCTTATCCAATATAGGCTGTACTTTCAATTCTTCTCTTATATCCTCATTTCTTATCCTATCAAGTCTTGTACATCCTTTTACTTGTATTAGGAACTTCATCTCCGCCGTCTGTATTCTATCCCTCTGTTTTTTTCATTGGAGCCCAAGTTTCACATCCATACAATATTGTGGGAACCGCCATAACATTATACATTTTTATCTTGGTTTCTTTTCTAATTTTATTTTTGAATGTTCTCTGTATTGTTCCACACACCGTCTGAAATTTATTTGTTTTGGAGTCAATATCTCTTTCCACATTGTAGCCAACATCACAGCCCAAATATTTGAAACTAGACACCTGTTCTATACTTTGATTATCTAAAATAATTTTGGATCTCACTGGATCTCTTCCTCTAAAAGCCATGGTCTTCGTTTTCCTTACAGAAATCTTTAGATCATATAATTTACATATTTCATTTAATGCATGCATTGATTTCTGTAAGTCGTCTTCATTTTTCTGTATTATCATTATATCGTCAGCAAATAGAAGATTATTTATGCACACTTTATTATCTATTCTTATTCCTGGATTCACTAAAACTTTCCATTTATTTAAAATATCGTCTATATATATATGATGTTAAAGACAAATTAGGAGAAGATCAAAATGGATTCAGACCAGGAAGGTCATGTGTTGACAATATATTTGCAATACAAAAGTTAATTGAAAAACGGACTGCAGTTGGAGAAGAAACCCATTTGACAATGATAGATTTAGAGAAAGCTTATGACTCAATTCCGAGGAACAAATTATGGGAAGTATTGGAGAAATACAATATTGACAGAAACCTAATAGAAATTATTAAACAAATCTATAAAGATAACTGCGCTTATGTTAAAATGGGAAATATAATGTCTAATCCTATAAACACCTCAAAGGGATTGAAACAAGGGTGCAGTCTATCACCAATTTTATTTAATATTTATGTAGAATTTATATTAACGAAATGGAAACAAAGCTGCAAAGGTATGGGGATCCCAATAGGCAATAGATTTTTGCTGACATTACAATTTGCCGATGATCAACTGGTTTTAGCGCAAGACAATTTTGATATGGAATTCATGATAAAAAGGTTGAAAAACGCATATGAATCATGGGGTCTCACAGTAAATTTACAAATAAACAGAATATCTGGCAATAAATAGCAATGAAAGAGAAAATTTAGTATTGGAAGATGGAATCCAAATAAAGCAAGTGAAACAAACTAAATATTTGGGAATGATTATGGATAACATCGAAGGTATAGGCAAAGAGAACATAAAACATAGAATTGAATTGAGTAGCAAAATAATATCATCATTAAATTCCATATGGTGGGATAAGCATATTTGGAAAGACACAAAAAAATATATTGGTAAAACATTGGTGGAATCTGTTGCAATGTACGGAAGTGAGGTATGGACAATCAATAAGTACTACAAGAATAGACTAATAGCTCTAGAAATGGATTATTTACGAAGAAGTGCCAGAAAGTCTAAATTAGAACGGGTCACAAATAAGGAAATTAGAAACATAATGGAAGCAGAAGAAAGCATAATTGAAAGAATTGAGGAAAAGGAATTAAAGTGGTTAGGACATGTTTTAAGAATGGAAGATGAGCGATGGCCGAAGCAACTATATGAATGGCATCCTAACAGAAAGAAGAAAAGAGGAAGACCAAGGTTAACATGGAAGGAAAACATGAAGACAGTAATGCAAGCTAGAGGGCTAAGCATCAAAGATGCCCAAGACCGTAGACTTTGGAGGTTTGGCACGGGAAGACGGCAGCAGCTGTAAAAACCCGAAGATAGATAGAGATAGAGTCTATATATATATATATATATATATATATATATATATATATATATTAAATAAAGTGGGTGATAAACTACATCCTTGTCGTAATCCAGTATTTGTTTTGATTCTATCTGTTCTTTTGAATCCGGTATCTATAATTATATTTGTGTCTTCATATAATTTCTTTATTGTTTCAACAATAAAATAAATACATTTGTTTATTTTAATAGGTTATTAATGTATAAATGTTAGATCGTGTAGTGTTTATATTTTTAATTGTCCGCAGAGATTTTAACTGCTAGTAATACAATCACTAATTTTAATTTATTTGAAACTTATCTGTTGATTAGCTTGTGTGTTGGGTTTTGTACGTCACGGAAAGAAACAAAATACATCGCTATGGACATGACTCTAAGTTAACGCGCACTTTGGCTGTTACATGCTAATATTGGCAGTCGATGTTACGAAACATGAAACTGAAAGAATTGTAATGACAAATGTTAAGATTGTTTCTTTAAGATGAATGATTACAGGTTAAGTCATGCTTCAATACCGTCCTCAAGGGAAGATATCTTTGTGATGTTCTACAAAAGATACACCGAGAATGCTTCACTGAAACCATTACAGGCTTTAGGCCATTAACTTATTTGGAAGAATAATAAGAAGAATAAGAAGATTATATAAATAAATATACACATATTGGCTCTCAGCTAGTGGTTGGAGGTGATGTTGGAGCCGGTGTATACTGCGCAGTATTCCCCTTCTATACCAATGGCAATTGCTGCATCAACTAGGAAAAATTAAATTCCCTAAATTTTGCTCTTCAATAACTACAAGTCAGTAATTTACATCTGATTAAATAAAAAACAACAATACAGACTTTGACACATAAGGCATCTCTCACGTTCTCATGCCTTATTCAGAGACTTCCAACATATCAAAAAAGAATTACTCTTCAATGGATTCCTTCGCGTTGTGGAATGAAAGGTCATGCAACTAAATCAATTCCTTGATGTTACAGTCAATAAAAATGTGCCAAAGCTATAGAAAAATCAGCTTGGAAGAAAATGAACACGCTTCTTGCAACTCACCACCTTGTATATAAAATGTCAAGGAAAAAATTGAGTTGCACTGTTTCTAATCCTAAATGGCCATGACCTCCTTGCATAACATCTACACCGACTTAACATCTTCCCATCACTTGGTTGTGTTTTGTGTTATGATAGCGACAGTGTCATAAGTTAGGACATTATGAAGCTTAGTCCTGCTTTAAAAACCTCCAATTTAATCTGATGGCGAATTATAATGGGAAGTTTACCGTAAAGTGACTTTGCTCCTAATGTCAGGGCGTTAAATTATATAAATTGATAATGTTACTGTGACACTGAGCACAGTGTGTTGTGCAATAAAAGTTGTAACGATTTATTTTGCCATTAATCTCGATTAATGTTAAAGGTATAATCTGTAATATTAAGAACTGGATATTTTACCATTTTCAAAATATTGTTCCCCTATAATACATTCATTATTTTAGCTCGAGAAAAATTGTAAGAAACTACATTAAACAGTCATTGCTTTAGGGATTATGCTGTAAGAATTTTAAGGTTTAGAGATTTGAAGTGCTGCAAATGGACGACATATCAGCAGATGAGGATGAAGCATTTCACCAGGTTTTCTTCTTGCACTTCGATTGGATGCTCTCTACATTGGCGACGAAAAGATATATTATTTCTTGAGAGTCCTGCTAGTGTTTACCACAATGTCTTGCACGTATAATTATCTGCTATAATGATCCAATAAACACTAGAACATAATTGTACACAATTATATGTCAATTAAATATTTGAAAACATTAACAAGTCTTCTGCGCTATAATTATAGAATTTACGTTACAACGAATTGAAAGCAAATTAATTGCGTTTCATAATAATTGGGTAATTATGTAGTAGGTGCGTCTTTTGAACTAGTTCAGTTCAGTGAATTACAAGTTAACATTATTTACATTATTCTAGCGATGACTCTTATGAACGTTTAAGTTATAATAAATAGCAATTTCTGGAGAAGAAGTCATCTTAAAACCTAACAGACTAAAATGCAACTTAATTAATAAAATGTGTATGTTTTGTATCCATATAATATTATTGGTACAATAATTGCTGTATAATTTTGCAGTTTAACGCTTTTTTAGAATCGTTACCGTTACGGATGTCCCTATAATTCGTAGATATGATCACTACATAGATTCGAGTGAAAAACGAAAAACAATAAAATTACGTGAGAGTTATGTCAAGTATTATTTTTTATTATTATTAGACATGTATAAATCAAATTTTGCCTGAAGGTGGTAGGGTTCTAGTTTGTGACAAAGTTGTGGTACTTTATATAATTTGATCTAAACCTAAAGTTTTTTAATGAATATTATTTATACAATCTACTTTCTGTAAAGGTTTGTACGTAACAAACAATTTTGAAAACAATTTTTAGACCTATATACAATTAGGATTAATAACGTCCTCGACTGTCAATAAGGCTGTTGCCTACTTTACAGCATTAATAACCCTAAGGCGATTTGTTATATCGTTTAGTTAGTAATTGTCAATCAAGTGAACTAGAAAGCTAGTAAATTAAGTTATTGGCAAATCTACTCTTGTACTACGGATATCATCTCGAAGAGAACAGTCCCAAACAAAATAAAAGTCCGCCGTGTTGTATATACACAGTATTCATTCACATAATTTCATAGAGGCAATTTTATCGTGTAACACCTGAAAAGTTGATAGAAATTAGTTTTTATCTGAACTAGAAAGCATTTTCAGCAATGAAGATCAACCCTTTTACTTAAAACTCTCTTTAACACGGGAGTCGTATTCATTTAAAATAGTTGGCTCTTAGAATATGTCACTCTGTGGCCACCTGCCATTCACTGCATTCTTCTCCCTTTGTTTGATGTCAATGAAATATTTGCCAATCTTCTTCTTTCCTCATATAGCTTGAGCTACCCGAATTAATTCTGTTATATCTTTATGGTTTAAGTTTTGTTTAATCTAAATATTTGTTATGTATCAGCCGCTTGTAATATGTTCCTGATAATTCTGTTTCCTTTCACTTAGAGTTGTTTTTTGCATCGCACCAGGAGCTGTCCGCGTAAGTGGCTGAACTCCTGATGAGTTGCCTGTAAATTATCATATATTTAATGTTTAATTGTATTGTAGGTAACGTGATTAGGAGTGACCACAGGGATGTTCTGCCGTGTTCTATTTTTAGCATGATGTACTTTGTATGTGCACCCCATTCTAAATCGAAAAATATGAAGAAATAGTTAACTTTGAAACTATATTCAATACTTTCATTAAATGAAACTAAATTTGTGATTTACTTAGTGTTCTTTTTTCTAGTGAAAGGTACACATAGAGTTTTGTCATCGTTTATTTTAGTTTACAATGAGCACACCATGTTTCTAATTCTGTTAGCTGCCTTTCAATCGAATAATAAGCATAATAATGATTCATATTCGATGCAAAAAAGAGCAAACTCATCTGCAGAAACAGAAGTATCTATATTTGATCTTATTGGCAAATCGACAGTAAAATACATTACATAATGTTGGTGACCATTTAGCACATGCTCCAAATGGAAATCAATGACCAAACACGTTTCAATGAATGTTGTTTTACAACCAATGACAGTCGTGTTTCACCTCGATATTTATCAAATTCTGTTTACCAAAGTAAAGAAAACTCCTCCCTTTTAATATTCTGAACAGGATAGAGCATTATTTTGCAGTGATGGCTTTCGAACAAATACGTTGAATATAGCAAATATCAAACAGATTCCTTCCAACTACACATTTGATAATTGTGTGTTCAATAATTGTGTTTTTAAATAATTATTTTACGGTGTTTTTTTAAGAATAATTAATGACATTTAATGTTGGTTATAATGTACAGTTTGATGTGTTAAATTTTTTTCTCCATTGGTGTGCATTCTTACAATATTGCGATCCTATTTGGCAATAAATAATATAATCTAGTTTCAGTGGATGAACAAATGAAACATAACCAAATATTTTTTATTTGTTTTCAAACATCGCCGTTAAATATCCATCTATAATTTCATCTATACATATTAATTCTGCCGGAGGGCAGGTCTTTCACTGCAATGATAGAATTTTTATGCTATGCTTTGCAGCTTTACTAGGGAATTGTAGGTGTGGTAGCTTCCCGTTGCTTTCCATACCGGTGAAGGATGATGATGATGATGATGGTCATATGTTTTCGGGGACCATTCGAGCCTTAACGCTTTCCTGACATTTGTCTTACAGGTGAGGAAAAACTCCGATAAAAAGCTCACCCAGAAAAATTGTCCGGAGCGGGGATCGAACCCGGGCCCGCTGCGTGACAAGGCCACAGCGGTGCACTTACATTAAGTATATAACTATCTTTAAATAATTATTTATTAGCATAGAGCATCAGTTAAATTAGAGGAAATATTTATTATATTCTTCTTCTTTATAGGTTCTCTAGTCAATCTTGGTGCACTAGTTGTATTCACGCTCGCCTCTGGTGACAAAACGTCACGATATCAAACCCAGGTGGGTTCTCTGGATTTTTCAGTGTATAAGTCAATATTATAGGTTCATTTGGAAGCGGTCTGAAGATGTGAGTCCCCTGTCTAGATGTACGGCAAGTAAAAGATCTTCAAGCCTCTGAACAAAATTGTATTGGTCCTTTTGCGCCAAAATTGTAATTGCGATGCTAACGATCTTGTTTGTTGAAGAGAGTCATTCAGTTAAAAATAATATTGTAATTCTAATCGAATAATTAGTTTATCCTTCTCAACTATATTTTTACTGACTTTATATAAATAGTTTTCTTTCGTACGAATTTTGTATGGAGACGGGCTAACAGTTAACTTCCAGGATTTCTTTTGACGTTTCTCCCGAAGGAGGTTATCTTCTTTGCGGCTAAGCTCTTCCTCCTACCAATTGATCTCTGTTATATCATCTCTCACTTTAAAAAACCAAACTTTCCTTTCCAAATTGGTGCTGGTAGATATCCTCTTCCTCAGACAACTTCTTTGGTTTCTCGCCCAAGGTTTGTTCTATAATGGAAACCTGCGAACAGATGTGCTACTTGTGATTTTGAAACATTCAATCATCTCCACTAATATCAACGTTATACAATCCCTAGTGTTCTGTTTGTTAGGTTTGTATTTAATTAAACTGCTCCTCTCCCTAGCTTATATGTGGATAGACTTATGTGTTATTTATGTTGTGTGATCCTGTGCTGTGCTTTATGGTGACCCTGGAACCATCATAACTAACTTTATTACTTTTAATGCAATTAACCGTGAGGTAAGTTGGGTTGTTTGCGTCTCCCCAAAATAGATCGGCAAATACGTTTATGTCTTTAAACCCTAGCTTTTTTCAACAAGACAGTTGACATTTTTTGAAAATGTAATTATTTTGTTTAAATTTACCTTAAATTACACCTGAAGAATGATGTTGCAATATCTAAATTAATAACATAAAAATACATAGTTTGAAGTCTGAGGTCAAACAAGCGATATGTATTAATTTAAAAAATACAGAGAGGCATCAAAGGAAAAATATATTAATAAAATCGATATATCAAACAAATAGATAATCTGGAGTTCATAAAGAAAGAAAAGGAAAAACCATAACAAATATCCATAAAATAATAATTTCAGCTCTCTACGGCATCATGGTTTGGTTCAGATAAATGGGACATGCGCTTGATCGATTCCCGATTGGCAAGACATTTTCTCATGATATTTGAGCCAGTATGAGGTCGATACCCACGCAGAATCGGAAGAAATTTGGGAAGCTGTAATCAGTAGCGACTATAACAGCTGAGGGACTCGACAGGATGACCACTCGTCACACATGTACTCTTTTGATCATCGCCTGCGCCCTGTTGGCCTGGTGGTCTAAGTGCCATACACCACGGTGTTTAATTTAGTTTAAAACAGAATAACAAAGTGTTATATAAAGTGATGTGAAACTGAATATTTGTAACATTAAAGAGTGATTGATTTGTTAAAATGACCAATAAGTTAAATTTAAATTATACATTATGTACACTATATCACATGATATATTACCAACAATAAGGATTTAAACGAATGTAAATATGATATTTCAACAAGTATTTAATAACTACCTAATAGATAAATCGTTGTCTATTGATCTTCCAAAAACTTCAATTATGTAAATTGAGAAATTTAACTATTTTGAATTCGATCTGTCAAATATTAATATTTTATTCACTTTCTTTAAAGTGATATTTTCTTCAGTTTTATATTCAGTGGCGTTGCTTCGTAAACTTATAGTTATTATGTCACAATCTTTGTTATCGCTGAGCAACAAAGCCCATTTCATACAGAAGTTTTATCAAGTTAACATTTTAAATAATCTCTTCTTCTTCATAATGTGTAGGATTTTCATCCTGTTTATTTCCAAAAACACTCCTCGGATGAAGACGTATTGGATGTGCAGCATTCGCTGTCGATCCATTTCTTAACTGGTCTTCCTCTTGTTCTTCTCCCGTTAAATTAATGTATCTTCTTTAACTATTTTCGCACGTTGGTTGTGTTCCATTTTTCTATATGACTTTTCCAATATTTTCGTCTAATTTTAAATAATATCAGGTCTAACTTTTAGCAGGGAAGCCCCTATATTGATTTAAATTTTAAAAAATACATCTAGTTTTCTCGTGTAATCTCCAGTTTAAATATCCACACGCACAGGTTTATCTTCAAAAAATGGTATTAAGTTATAATATTAGATAATATGACATTGGGAATGTAATATGTGGGAATAGCGGTCATCGGGAAATGGCGGTCAGTGGATTATTTTAAACAGTACGGTAGGCCTATATATATATAAATTCCCAATAAGTGCTGCTCTCTAACTCCAGATTAAGGAAACTACTGTGAACACTTCCGAAAGTCATCGCAATTATAGTTTCTGAAAAATTTGAAAGTGTTGTTTTGTGATTCTGGCTTTCAGGAGTTGTTTAAATATTTGATATAAGTGAAACATTTTTTCTAGTAAATTGGTATTCCTATCAATTACACATGTTGCTGGAACACAAGACAACACGATTGCAGCAATATTGTGGATAAATATCAGTTACATGGTATCTTTACCTTGTCGTGGTGGAGTGGCTTGCGTGCTTAAATGATCCTGAGAGCTATGCCGGCGGTAGCATTGCTGCCGATAGGGTTACCCATGCCGGACTGGTCGAAGGTGATAAGCCAGACGAAAAAAGTACCTTGGGCGAAAGAGTGACGATCTTTCACCGTAAAAATACAACCGTCAAGAAATGCGGACATGGGTTCATCTGGGGTAAAATTTTCCGGAGGTCAAATAGTTCCCCATTCGGTTCTCCGGGCGGGGACTACTTCAGGGAACCCATGCCAAAGGCTCAAACACAGGGACATGTTCCTAGGAACATGGAATGTTAGGACTTTATACAATAGCGGGGCACTAGAGATATTAATGCGGGAATTGGATAAATCGCCCTTGGATATAGTCGCTTTACAGGAAGTTAGGTGGCCAGGAGAAGGTAGTCAGGAATCAGGAAGCTTTGCATTATACTATGGGGGTGCAGAAAGACCTGCATTTGGAACAGGTTTTTTAGTCAGAAGGAGGATCCTATCCGCTATCCGAGATATTACATTTGTTAGTGATAGGATATCATTCATAATTCTAAAGGGTAAACGACATGATTTTATAATTGTAAATGTACATGCCCCCCACAGAAGATAAAGATGACAAGATCAAGGATGAGTTCTATGAAGAATTAGAATGCTTATTTGATAGCCTTTCACGATAACATATGAAAATTGTCTTAGGAGATTTTAATGCAAAAGTGGGGCGGGAAGATATATTCAAACCAACAATAGGCAAATTCAGTCTTCATGAAGATAGTAACGACAACGGGGTTAGATTAGTCACATTTGCCACATCAAAGAATCTGATTGTTAAGAGCACAACATTTCAGCATAAGGATATTCATAAATACACCTGGACGTCCCCAGATGGAGAAACTCGGAACCAGATAGATCATGTATTAGTGGATAAACGCTGGCACAGTAGCATCATTGATGTTAGATCAGTTAGAGGGACAGACTGCAATTCGGATCATCATCTGGTCAGAGTGAAAATCAGACAACGGCTATCGCTTATTAGAGGAACGAACGCTATAGATGATTCTGTAAAATATGAATTAAAAAACTTGAAAAATGATGAAATGCGGCAAGAATACCAAATCAAAATAGCTAATAGATTTGAAGTACTGGAATCTTCAGATGACAATGTGGCAAACGAAGAAGAAACTGATATAAATAAAGAATGGGAGGCTATGAGAGATACTATTAAATTGTCAGCATCAGAAAGCATTGGTTGTTTAAAAAAGAGGCAAAACAAGAAATGGTTTGTTGAGGAATGTGCCGACACTGTAAAGAAAAGAAAGCTAGCAAAAATGAAATGGTTACACGAGCCAAATGAGGTAAATTTAGAGCAATTGGGTAGTGTTAGACGTGAAACCACCAAGTTACTAAAGAGTAAAAAGAGGGAATATTTGAGAGAGAAGATTAATGATCTTGAAATGAATGCAAAAAATAGGAACATTAGAGAATTATATCAGGGAATTAGTATAGAGAAGAAGGGGTTTCAGGCTAGAACAAACATAATTCGGAATGAAAATGGGGATATGATTCCAGAATCTAGGAGTATATTAAATAGATGGAAAGGTTACTTTAATCAGCTATTAAATGTACATACAGAACAGGACATTGAGGAGGATAAGTTACAGACAGCAGAAATGCTAGTCGCAGAGCCAAGTGCATTAGAGGTTGAAATGGCGATTGAAAAATTGAAGATGTATAAAGCATCAGGTTCAGATGAGATCCCAGCAGAACTGATAAAATCAGGGGGAGAAAAATTGATGGACAAGATACGCTGGTTGCTTAGTATGATTTGGGAAAAAGAAGCTCTTCCAGATGAATGGAAGGAATCAATTATCTTGCCAATTTATAAGAAAGGAGATAAAACTGATTGCAACAACTACAGGGGCATCTCATTACTTTCAACTTCGTACAAAATTCTAACAAATATATTAGTAAGCAGACTTACTCCCTATATTGATGACATTCTAGGAGATCATCAATGTGCATTTAGAAGAAACAGGTCTACAACAGATCAGATTTTCAGTATAAGACAGATTTTAGAGAAGAAATGGGAATATAATGGTACTGTACATCAACTATATGTAGACTTCAAAAAAGCATATGATTCAATTAAGAGGGAGAAGTTATATAGTATCCTGCTGGAGTTCGGAATTCCTAAAAAGTTAGTTAGACTTATACGAATGTGTCTAAATGGCTCAAAGAGTAGGGTGCGTGTAGGCAAACAGTTTTCAGACACTTTTGAAATCCAGAATGGGTTGAAGCAAGGAGATTCACTATCTCCTCTACTATTTAATTTTGTATTAGAGCATGCCATTAAATCTTTAGAGAATGAGGAAGGCTTACAACTCAATGGTATTAATAAGCTGTTAGTTTATGCTTATGATGTAGTACTACTGGCCGATAGCGAGGAGGTACTAAAGGCCAACACGCACACACTATTGAGTAACACTAAGAAATTAGGACTGGAAGTAAATATCAGTAAAACTTAATATTTGGTCACACGTAGAAATTCAGTATATAATGGAAATGGACAGCTAATGACAAATGAGGGAAATTTTGAGGAAGTGGCTGAATTCAAATACCTAGGAACAATAATCACAAATAGGAATGAGATGCACAAAGAAATTAAACATAGGCTCAATTCTGGAAATGCATGCTATTATGCATTGCAGAGACTTTTGATGTCCCAACTCCTTTCAAAAACGTTAAGCTGAATATATATAAAACTATTATTCAGCCAGTTATATTATATGGGTGCGAAACATGGACTCTTACTTTAAGGGAGGAAAGGAGATTACGAGTATTTGAGAATAAAGTTCTTAGGAAAATTTTTGGACCAAAGAGAGATGAACAGACAGGTGAATGGAGAAGACTACATAACAATGAACTACATGGTCATTATAGGAAGCCAGATATAATAAGAACAGTTAAGTCTCGTAGACTGCGATGGGCAGGACATGTTGCACGTATGGGGAATGAAAGGCGTGCATGGAAGCTTCTTGTAGGAAAGCCAGAGGGAAAACGCCCAGTTGGTAGGCCAATAATGAGGTGGGAGAACAACATTAACTATGATTTGAGGGAAGTAGATTACACAGGGAATGATTGGAAAGCATTAGCTCAGGATAGGGATGTATGGAGAGCTTATGTCTGCGCGGCCATGAACTTTCGGGTTCGATAGTGCCAGTGAGTAAGTAAGTAAGTATTAAATGAGCAAGTGACTTCCAAGTTAGATTAAATATTTGTGACAAGGGCGGTCAAGGTGACTGGTATTACCCCCTCCCTCCCCCTGGTGATCGTCATTCCACCACATGAACTTCATATTAAAAAGTCGTTCATAAGATTACACCACAATAAATACTGTAACCACGTTAAGTTTGTAGGTAATATGGTCCGTGGCTTGAGTCCGACACAATTGCGTGAATTGGCTTACGAGTGTGCGGAGGAAAACGGAATCAAACTTAATTTCAACTATTAAAAGAAAACTGGTGGGAAAGATTAGCTGCATGGGGTTTTTATATGAAAGTCCGTTTATAAGTTTTAGGAATCCCTAGGCTATTAGTACGAGTATTAATAGGATTCTGAGTTTCTCTTAGAGTGAATTTTCCCATTTCTTCGAACACTTGAAGAACTGGCCAATACGCATTGTCAGGAATATTTACATGCAATGTGCATAAACTGGATATCAACGTAAAAAATCCACGTCTCTTTTTACAATAAAAGAGGCCAGAACGTGTCTAAGGTGTGTTATTAGTTGCAAACAAGGGCAAAATATTAGTTATTTGTGCCATGAGTGCTTCTGGCAGTTTCATTCCCCCGATGATACGAATATTCAAGGACAGGATGGACAAGTGAACATCCTCATGATCTGCTTCGAGCATTTCACTCTCTGTGCAAAATCTTAGAAAAATAATCCTGTTCTTATGTTGGATATTCCCAGCAGTCACTGGATTCTACCGAGTAACGTGTTGTGCAATTTAATTGTTTTGTTAACTTTTACCTTAAATTAGATTTGGTAGATTGTGTTGATCTCTAAACACGTGGGCACCAAACTTAACAATGTGTGATTTTGAATTCTGAGGACAAAATAATAAACATTAAGCAGTAGTGTAACTTGATAAAGATTATTATTATTATTATTATTATTATTATTATTATTATTATTATTATTATTATTATTATTATTATATAATATCCTCAACTCGTGTCCAAACAGGGGTCAGGATAAGCGGTTAGATGAAGCCCCTATATTATATTTACAGAACGAGAAATGTGCCGGTCACTGTGGCGAATGAACGAAATGTGTGTGATGAGTTTGGAGAAATCCTGAATTGAAATTTGTGACAGGGAAAAACGGTAGAAACCTACAGAGATATAGAGCAATTCCATATGTGACTGACTGATATTTACAATACACTTTTTCTGCAAAATGCTTGCATAAATATTACAATTGGTTGAAATCAGTGGTGTTATATACGTGATATGAAAGAGAAAAAGTGTCTGATTAAGATTGTACATAAATATACAACTTCTGAAGAAAAACAATGCTATTTATTATCTATCAAAATGTGTGTGACTGACTGACATAAATGTCAACTCTTCATGCAGCTTGACATGTTCATCTGCATCATTCTCTGAAATGTGATCCTTAATTCAATTTTCCAAAATACCGTTGGAGGGCACATTTCAAGTTACATTTTAAATGAAAATAAGCCTAAATCACAATTAATACCGAAGTTATGACCTAATATGTGATGTGTAACTGACTGACATTATTTTGTGACTGACATCTGAATTTTATTTAGAATTTCAAAATGGAAATATTACACAAATGTAATAAAATACTATGAAACTAGATAAACAGCTTCGGTAACAGGGATTAATAAAGAACTGCAAATACTTTATCAATTCTACAAAAATTGTTAAATTTAATTTTGCTGTAAAATAAATATTAATTTAAATCAATAATGTAATTAAATTAACTCGCCTGCCACGTGCCATTTTAAATTATGTAAAATAACGAAACTATTAAATACTTAATAACGAAGTGCCTTCCCTATTGTTAAATATACCTACTAAAATTGTATGCATGCGCGTGTAATAACTGATTACAATTATGTACGGCGCCATAGCCGAGTGGTTAAGGCAAGAAGCCTTGGCGCAGAGCTATGGAACTTGCGCTGGTTCGATTCCCCAGGGGGGAAGACATTTTCTCATTGAATTTCGGCCAGTAAGGGACCGGTGCCCACCCAGCATTGTGAAGCATTTCGGTAGCTACAATATGTAACGACTCCAGGTTGATAAGACCAACTATAACGTCTGGGTGACCCGACATGCTGACCACATGTTACACCTACACTGGCTTATGATCGTCTGCCTCTGTAATTAACACGTATGGACGTGAGGCCAGCGGTCGGTTGGTAGACCAAGGGTTTTCTAGGCCTGTCGCGCTTGGAGTGGAGTTTATTACAGTTTATCTGATGTAAGATACAATATTTTTAATTTCTAGATTGAAGCACTCAAATAAAACGTTTAAGCTTTCCAGAATGTATACACATTCTTAGTTATTTATCAGAGTGCATGTACTTTCAAAACAAATTATCGTAAATTGCATTAGTAAGCTGAAGTTAGTAAACAATTGCTGACGTAGGAAATTCTACTTTTAAACAACCATAAATAAATCTAATCTAAATAAATCTAATCTAATCTAATCTAAAAAAACTCTGATGACTCACATCATAACATCGATGTATCAGATCGCTTATATAAACATTTCACCGCTAACTTTACTTGACCCATTAATAAAAATAATGTTTCCTGTCACGCATGAAGTCCCGCGCTGTAACTGAATGGTTTCAATCAAAATTTCTAAATAGATTCGATTCCCCATGAGTGAATAAATTTTTTCATGGAATTTCGGCCACAATGGGATTGGTGCCCGCCCTGAATCATGAAGAATTTGGGCAGCTACATTATTTAGCGGTTGCGGTCGAGGAAACCAGCCATAACGGCTGGAGTATCCTACATGCTGACCACATATCACCCTGTATGTTGGTTAGATGATTGTCCACTTCTGTGATTGTCATACTTGGATGTGAGATTAGCAGCCAAGGGCTTACTATGCCTGTAACACCATTCAGTTTTTTAACACTGTCAAAATGTTTATGAAATCAACCTTCTTTTAATAAATGTGCTAATTGTGCTTAGGAAAAAATAGCTCTTATAAATTTAAATGGTTATTATATATATAGTTTTTAAGCGGTGGACTACTGGTTTGTTTCTTGCCTCTGGTTCCGTGGCTCGCGGGTTTAAACCCGGCCGGAGTCGATCGGTATTTTAGAACGGAATAATTCAAGGAGCAAGTCTTCCGGGAAATACTTTAAGCTATGGGTCCCGAATGTGAAGATTCTTTAGGCTCGTATAAGATCCTTAAGCCTGAATAAGAAGGCCTCTAAGCAAAATTTACTGACCTCAACATCCTAGTAATACCTTAGTAGCCTGTTAGATGTCTCATTGAGTCGGTGTGTTGACCGCAAGCTATGCATGACACCTATGCGCAAATAAGGTAACTAACTTGGACTAGTAACTCCCTTACAAAGGATAGACTATGGCTCAACAATGCGCTACGCCATTATCGATAGATTGTACATAGTTTTCTCCGCTGAAATATTCATAATGTGGATCGCACTGCGAACAGTATCATCTGTTACAGTGCAAAAACATAGGAACCTCGATAACAGATTTCTGTAAGATATGAAAACAATTGAACACATGAACACGATCTTCGTACATGGACATTGGTTGCAATAACATCTATTATTACAATATACATAATGGCAAAGGTAACTTTAAGAAAGTGACATTATTGTAATATTATATAAATGATTTGACAAGACATGTAATACGCGTACAATTAGAGCACATGTATTTTCTTCTCTCTCTCTCCTCCTCTCTCTCTCTCTCTCTCTCTCTCTCTTCTCTCTCTCTCTCTCTCTCTCTCTCTCTCTCTTTGCATATATATATATATATATATCTTTCTCTCTCTTTATATATACAAACATTGGTCGAGAAAAACTGTAATAACTCACACTAACATCACATTAATCCTTTTTAACATTGGTTACCAGGTCACATTGCAGTTAGATTCTTATATTGATTCAATTATAATATAAACTTTAAAAAATTTTCTTTCTCCTTCATAAATACAAAATATGAATGTCGAGGACAAACAATGGGAATGACGTAATAGTTACGTCACGAATGTATATATGTATTTTTTTACTTTTTTTTTGCTATTTTATGTTTAATCATTTTTCAATACTAGGAATAATTTATATGTCGTGAAAAAATTTGAATTATTTTTTATTTTCCAATAACACAACCATAATATATAAGGCTAATGGGAATATTAGATTTTCAACGTGGCTAATTAGACAAGACCTCTATGGAGTGGTTCTATAGATCAGAAGTCCAAGATTCAAATCTCGCTGAAAACCAGGGTGAGTTGTATTTAAAATACATAGGCATGTGATAATGTGAATTGTATAGAATTTTATGGACAAGTTGAATTGAGACAAAAGTGAAATACAAAATAAGTTAATGGAAGAAGAGAACAATAAATCGAGTAGCCAAAAATGCATTTCTTTTTAATTCTAAATTAGCTTAAGATCAAATGAACGTGAAATATGTGGTAGTTCATTTATCGTTGCTTTACTATTTCATGGTTCATATAAAGTTTCTTCATATTTACGTAATATCTTCTTATTATATTTAAATGACTTGTTCTTAATTGGTAATGTCCCTCTCTCTAACTTACACCTAGATAGACCTGTGTGTTTGTTATCTTGTATTATCCTGTGCTGATGGAACTGGAATCCTGACAACTAGGAACCAGCGAGGCCGGTCACTAATTTAATGTGTTTCACAGTTTGTGTTTCAC
Source organism: Diploptera punctata (assembly GCA_030220185.1). Taxonomy (NCBI): domain Eukaryota; kingdom Metazoa; phylum Arthropoda; class Insecta; order Blattodea; family Blaberidae; genus Diploptera; species Diploptera punctata. The sequence goes on along the minus strand of JASPKZ010007808.1, from coordinate 120,863 downwards.
AGTTTGTCCTCCGCCCAAGACATTAATTTGAAAGTATGTTGTGTATAAAATAGGTTAGTGCAGGAGCCTGAAAGAAGAAGATAAATATGTGATTTAAATAAAAGTATCCTCATCGCCCACAATGTGAAAATGTATTTAAATATTCTGAAACAATTAGCCCGATGACGTTACGTAGTTGGTAAGGCAATGTGCTGGAAAATTGCGGATTCGATTGTATAAGAGGTATTGTTATTCACGCAGGTTCTTCTTCTCCTGAAGATGTCTTATAATCATTATAAGGAATCATAAATTCTAACGTTATAAAATTGTTGGATTCAAATATTGAAAAGACGTATTCATAATATATATCTTAACTACACCCATTGCTCTAAGTTTGAATATGCGTCTCAACCAATTGAGTACCATACATACGTTCTAAGTGTTGGGAAGGGCTGACAATCCGGCTGAAATCTTGCACCAAATGTCTAGAAATGTGTGAGTCTTAACTACTCAATTTCCCAAGGGCTTCCTAAGGACTGCAGTGGGATAAATAACACCACTTATAGCAACTAGCCGTGATATAAATTGGGATTATGAGTATTTTACCTAATACACTTCGATAAAGACGTGTGTGCCTTTACATACTAGCTTTTCTTCGTGAGATTTCATTGTGTTTTTTTGTAAACTTCATTGTTTTCTTAACTTGTACATTAAATTAACCTAATCGATAATAATGATCCAGGGAAACAAAACAACTTAGAATGTATAAATTTGAAGTCTGGGAACAAATAAACGCCCTCCAATTAATTAAAAATATACAGAATTATAAAAAAATGAGAAAATTGATATTTCAAATAATATATAACCTAGAGTTTATAAAAAAAATAAGCAATGGTCGGAAGAGAGAGTTGTTGGTGCGGAAATGTTCACATAATGATAATGTTAAAAGTGAAAAATACAGCGTATAGGATATTACACCTTGTCGCAGAGCTACCGAAACTTGTCCCCAAAGGCTAAGATTATATATATCAGAACCCAAACTTGTTAGCCACCAAGTAATTAGCTGCCAGGTAACCCAGTGGGTTTCTATGCGGCACAATGGACGGCGCCAAGTCACCGTCTAATTAAAAAAAAAAAAAAAAAATGAGCTGCCGAACATGCTCTGGTTCGAGTTCCTATTCGAAAAAAAATTACTGACTAAATGTCGGCTAATATATAACGGTATCCATGTTGAATTGTTATGAATATACCGATACATACCGTGTATAACATTTTGGGAATCCGTTGGTTGCCCACATATCACACATAGCTATAACGTCTACCTCTCTGTTATACCAAGTGCCTTGCACACTTATCGCTCCATGAGTTTAATTTAGTTTAAAGAAACGAAAGGCTAAATGTTAAAGCATAATAATAAAATGTTATCTGAAATAAGGTAAAATAGAATATTTGTATGTTTGGAGTTAAATTTGTTACGTTATTGAATGAGCTAGCTATGTCAGCCATTTAAACGATGATAAATGTGTTATATGAAAATGTATTTATATTTACCTGATAGAAAAAAGCGTTTGTCATTGATATCTCTAATATGCATAACAGTATAAACGTACAGACAAATCAGTTTTGAATTCGGTTTGTGAAATATTCATATTTTATTAATTTAAAATATTTTTCAATTTCACATTTAGTGGCGTTGCTTCGTAACGTATTCGTAAGTTATTGCACATTTTTTGTTATTGAACAAGGCGCACTTTATACAAATGTTTTATGAAAGTTATCTTCTTTGTAAATTATTAGGACCAAAATGTTCCGCGAACATCATCTGGACATCATTATCACATTCGCCATGTTAAGTATGAATGTGTGTGTGGTTGGTGTGTTTCGTCTTAATGTTGTGTTGTCTTGGAGGTGGCCCTGGTATTGAGCTTATCACTCATTCAAGGAGGCCCAACATGTCCATAGTTAAAATCTTTCTTCGGACAAGTGATGCGTCTGAGCGACTTGTGATACATAAACGTACCCCACGTACAAAATGTGAGGTTAAACTACACTATTGAATGGATGTATATATATATATATATATATATATATATATATATATATATATATATATATATTAATATATTAACTATACGTCTACCGCTGTGATCTCGAGGTAGAGTTCTGTCTTATCACGCAGCGGGCCCGGCTTCGATTCCCGGTCGGGAAAGGTTCCTGGGTGAGGCTTTTTCGGGGTTTTTCCTCATCTGTAAGACATATGTCAGGACGCTTAGGGCACAACGGTCCCCGAAAATCATCCGGCCATGATCATCATCCTTATCATTATCATCCTACACCGGTGTGGAAGTCAGTTGGAAGCTACCACACCTATAATTCCCTAGTAAAGCTGCATAACGAAGCCTGAAAATGCTATGATTGCAGTGAAAGACCTGTCCTCGGGCAGAATTACTCTGGATGGATTAACTATATGTAGCGGAAAAGCCCAATATGGAATAAAACAACAAATTACATATAGTTTTCTCGTGGAATCCCTTGTTTAAAACATTCTCAAATCACAGCTTTATCTTCATAAAAATGTGACACTCAGTTAACATTTTGTTAATTTGACATTGGGTGCAAGTTCATAGGAAAACGGTTGGAAAAAAGAGAGTTGATCAGATGGGTGAATGGAGAAGGCTACATAACATTGAACTACATGGTCATTATAGGAAGCCAAAGATAATAAGAATAGTTAAGTCTAGTAGATTGCAATGGATAGGACATGTGTCAACAATGTGGAATGAAAGATGTTAGTGGACTTCTTTATAAGAAAACCAGAGGGAAAACACGCAATTGGTTGACCAAGAATGAGGTGAGAGAATAATATTAATCATGATTTTAGGGAAGTAGATTATACAGGGAATAATTGGAAACCATTAGATCAGGATAGGGATGTATGAAGAGCTTATGTCTGTGCGGTCATGAACTTACGGGTTCAATTATGCCAGTGAGTTTGTTTATAATTATGTAATATTCAGGCAAATAGAAAAATATAAAAAATATATTCTCTTTGTCCTATGTTTACTTCTTCTTCTTCTTTTTCTTGAACGACATAGAAAATCTTGGTCGACTAATGGTTACCATGCGTGCATTTGACTCCCAGGGTCATGAGTTCACATTCCCAGAGATCTGTGGTTTAACAGGTCGTAAATATACTGAGTACCGGTTCCGTCGGAAAGTCACCAAATACTTCGGTACCGTGAATATATTCACGGTACGTAAAATAACCTCATGTTTGAAGAAACATAACTCGGAGTAAAATACGTTTATCCTTTCTCGCTCATATTTGAATTTTACACTAATGATCCTAGATGTTAAAGACCGTCCTTAATTAGAAATAATATCATAAAACTGAATGAATTTTAGGTTTCTAAACTAAGTTTTACCCAACTATACATAGTCTAGCTTCTTTTGTTGGAATATTTTTGGAGTGGGTTCAAACATCCAAACTCCAACTTAGAAGACTAGAATTTATTTAAGGTTATACCCGTTAGAAGATTATCTTCTCTACGGCTAACATTTTCCTCCTGCACATTGATCTCTTCTGCCATCTTTCGTTGGAAAGTCAAATTTTCTCTTCCGGCATTGATGCAGTTTGACACGTTCTTCGAGATTAATTAATTATTTGGTTTCTTGCCCAAGGTTTGTCCAGTAAAGGTAGCTCTATCATGGTATTTTTGATTTAGCTCTAAACACTCCCACTACCGTCAAGGTCATGGAATCCCTGATGGCCCTAGATATTTTTAGGATTGTTATAATTAAACATTTCCTCTTTCTAACTTAACTTTGGGTATGATATGCGTTTGTTATATTGTGTTGTTCTTTGCTGCCTTCATGATGTACCGGAGTCATAACTAAAGGCTCAGCTAGGCAAGCCATGTTGTACCAATTTAATGTTTATTTCTTGTTCACGTTTATTTTCCTCCGCCAGCATAAAAATCGTGGTAAAATTGTCGTGCAAAAATTCGTTTAGGGTAAAATAATTTTAAAAAAAGAGGATGAATTAGTGTTTTAAATAAGACCAAAAAAATTAACTGGAATAGAAGAAATTGATTAATATATTCTGAAAATAATAGTCAGAAACATGGTGCATAATTTGATAAGGCAATATACTATAAGCCGGGAGGTCGCGAATTCGATTGCAGATGAGGTTAGGATTTTTACCACATGACCAACCATTATGGTAGGATCATGTCACTGGGCTCTACTCGGTCTCTAAAATCAATGAGTACCATATATATTTCCTTGACTAAAAATGTCCATCCCGGAGCAATGAAAACTCGGGAGATAAATATTCTCCAATTGTTTAAAGAGGCGTCAGCCATAATGTACTAATGTTTCAATAGCTGTCTGAGACCTGTGATAGGATCGCTTTACGCATTTACAAATATATAGCTTGGGGTGATGAGTGCTTTCCACCAGACAACTTGATGTCTTTACATACTCACTTCTTTCAAGAGGTTTCGTGATGTTTTATGAAATTTGTTTTGTTAACTTTTACATTAAACTAGACCTAAATCATTATGTTGATCTACCGAAATAACTAACTTATGTAGTGTATAATATTGTAGTCTGAGAACAAATCAGTGTCATGTATTAACTTGCAGAACATAGAGAATTATTAAAGGAGAAAAATCAATAAGTGCGATATTTTAAGTATTCACATAATTCGGAGTATATGAACAAAGCAAGCAATAGACGTAAGAAAATCATTAATGCGAAGATTTCCATATAATAATTAATACAGGAATCGAAAAAAACAACGACCTAATGTATCATGTCTTGGCACCGGTCCACGAAACTTCAAGTCTCTGTGGAGAAGGAATTTTCTCACGGAATATTAGTCAGTAGGAGATCGGTGTCCTTTGTGAAACGCCCAGTTGTTAGACCAAGAATGAGGTGGGAGAATAACATCCATGATTTGATGGAAGTAGATTATACGGTGGGTGAATAGTATCACGTTAGTCACTGTATTGTCGTGATAGAGTATTAGATTCTCAATGGAAAGTGATATATTTTAGGAGTCCGAAAAATTAAAAGAATCTGTTTAATCACGAGTTTACTTGCCTCCAAATTTGGCACATATTTAAAAAAGTAGGTAAGTTGTACAATTGAGGAGGTTAGAAACAAAAGCACAATTTTTGCAGTATTGAGAAAACAGTTTTAAAGTTGAAGTTGTACAAGAAAATGACAGGTAAGTCAAAATGATAACTGCGGGTGATGCGTGTTTTCCCCCAGATAACGCGAAAAATACATTAATATTTTTACATAATCCTTTTTTTTCAAGAGAAAGGCAATTATTTAGTGACGGAAAATTGACTTTCATGGATTTTTCCTTGTACGCTTCATTTAAAATGATAACTATGGTATTGAATATTCACCTGATAGAGGAAGCTTTGTATATTTTTCCACGGTATATATTAATATATGATGCACTTCAGTCCGTGAAATATTAATATATTTCAAAATTAATTTGAAAAAAAATTGTCATTTTAAGATTTCGTGACGTTGCTTCGTTACGATAGAGTTACTATTACGTCAATATTAGCAACAAAGGACATTTTTACAATTATTTTTTACACGATAGTGCGTACTGTCGTGCTTACAAGAATGGCGGCCATGATTGAAAGTTCAATTTCCCAAATTTCGGGGTGGCCATCCTATAAATAACTGAATAACTGTACTGTAATACGAAAAATTACTTACCTAGGGTAGGAAGTAAAACTACTGCCTTTTTGTATACTTGGTGCATTGTATATATAAAAATGTATCAAAAGGGTAGTGTGAATATACATAATATGAAACAAATCACAGCATTTTAAATGAACTGAACTTTATTTGAAACAATAATAATCAATAAATTCATTCTTGCCGCCATTTTATACCTGATTGGTGTTACTGCCTGCTGTAGTCTCAACTGAATTATTTTCGACATTTACCGCATTCACATTGGTCAGGCTAACGCCAGTCACTTGTTTATAATGAACGTAAATATTTCCAAGACAGATGTATTAGTTTACTACTGTTTGTAATTTTCAAACACCATCGTGAAAAAAAAAACAGTACAACACAGTTTGTGAAGTGTTTTACAGAATCTCGGAAATTAAATCCTTGGTATCGCTCGCTTTTCAATCATTTCCTCACGTCTGTAAATCCACTTACAATCTCACATAGTTGTTTACTATTGCGAAATTTATCTGTTCCTAATAAAAAAAATTATTGAACGTGGGGAAAAAGTTCTCAAATAGTTTTAGATACCTGACTACAACACGATTCCTCACAGTTTTATTTTTAAAAAGTTATGTTATGTTACAATTTCGGATCTGATATGGAGAATGTAATATGCATATGGTTGGAGTTGTTTTTTTTTATTTTCCTTCTTCTTAAGCGCTGTAATCGATATTTGCTAGACTAGAGCTTATCAAGCTCGCTTCTGGTTTTATGTTCACGGGAACAAACCCTGGCGGCTTTTGTCGATTTTTAGGACGTAAAAATCGTAAGTATATGTTCCTTCGAAAAGGACTAGAAACTAGTCTTACGTACCGGATTTATGGCACGTAAGATAATATCATGCTTGTAAGAAGAAGTCTTGTTGGTTCTTTCTACCTTAGATAATAATTACGACACTAATTAGTTTAGCTTTTAAAGAGTGTCGTTGATTATTAATTACGACATAACACCATTTGAACGTATTGGTTTGTTTAAACTTTTCTCCCGTAGAAGAGTCGCCTCTTTTACGGCTAAAGTGTTCCTCCCACCCGTTGATCTCTCTTCCACCATTTATATCGCTGAAAATTCAAGATTTCCCTAGCAAGGACGAGTTAACAATAACTATGCAACTATACAATTGCTAGTTTAGTTTTTGGGGACTAGAAAAACACAAATACATCCATCAGCATCGTCGTGGAATTCTTATTGGGTTCAAATATTTCTGATGAACTAACTAACTCAATGACACTAACAAAATCATAAATTCTGAGCTAATGTTTCCGAATCATCCCCTGTGTAATCTACTTCCCTAAAATGATGTTTAATGATATTTTCCCAACTCATTCTTATATATAAACTGGGCGTTCTCCCTCTGTTTTTTAAAAGTTTCCACGCGCCTCTTTAATTTCTAATTCGTGCCTCTTTCATTTCAAATTCGTGCCACATGCCCTGCCTATCGCAGTCTACCAGACTTAACTATTCTTATTATATCTGGTTTCCTATAAAGATCATGTAGCTCAGTGTTATGTAGCCTTCTCCATTCGCTTGTTCACCTCGCTTTGGTCCAAAAGTATTCCTAAGAGCTTTATTCTCTAATACTCGTAATCTTGTCTCTACTCTTAAAGCAAGAGTCCTTGTTTCACACCCATATAATTAACTGGCAGGACAACAGTTTAATATATTTTCACTTTAACGGTTTTTGAGTGAAGTTGGGGCGATAATAGTCTCTACAACGCATAATAACATGCATTTGCAGAATTGAGCGTATGTTTAATTTCCTTGTGCATCTCATTCCAACCTAATCTAAACTAAACTAAACTTACCGAACCAAACCTAACCGTACCTAACCTAACCTAACATACCCTAACCGAACCTAACCTAAGCTAGCCTTACAGAATCAAACAAGTGTGGCGTGAACACCCGAATCAAAGAGTAAAAAGCCAAACCAAACCTAACCGAACCTCGACAAACCACGCTAGCGTGGCAGACCATCCCAACCTAACCTAATTTAACCAAACCTACCCTGACTTGACCTGAGCTGACCTGATCTGACCTGATCAGACCTCACCTGACCTGACCTAACCCAACCAATCTTAACCTAACCTAACCTAACCTAACCTAATCTAACCAACCTAGGGTGGTGTGACCACTCCAACCAAAAAAAAACTAATCTAAGCGAACCGAACCTAACCTATCATATACCTAACCTAAACGAAGCTAAACTAACATAACCTAACCTAACATAATCTAACCTAACCTAACCCATCCTAACTTAACCTGTGTTCTGAAAGTAAACATTCAATTGTGGTAACCATCACTTCATGTTAATATTGCCAAGTAAACAAACATGAATAACATTGTTCTGCATGTTAAAATTTATTTTTTACTGATAGGTGATTCTAAACGGAACTTTTGTTTCTTAAATTCCAAACATCACGTCAGGGTTTCAAAAATTTCATGAATAACTACAAATGGAATTATACGTTTGTGGAACGTAATAAAAATCACTTTCAACGAGAATATTTTATAAAAAACTAGGTCAGAATTTGTCACTAATTAAACATTAATTAATAATAATAATAACAATAATATTTATTATAATTAATAATTATAAGCACATTCATAACCTTACCTTAATCTTGCATTTCAATTTTTCTCCTATTTGACTTCTCGCATGTTGTTCAGAGCAGACACTTTTAAACATCCAGCAAAAGTCTCCCATCCTGTTAACACTTAATTTCCCTCGATACACCATTTTCATATTTCTTTTATAATCTTGTGAAATATTTCACCCTGTTTCACACTAAAATCTCCTAAATTATCATGGAAATAATTTTAATGGGAATGGAGGAAGTGAACTTTCACACTCATGTTGAAACCAATCTCTTTGTAATTTTGTAGCATCACTTTCATTATTTTAACATAATTTGGGTCTATTTTATTTCCAAAGAAATTAAAAAAACATTTCTGAAAGCATTCCAGGCACACTTCACTTCTCGACTCACAGTATTCTCGAACCGACTGTCCATCATCAGTTTTCAAATTTGTGGGACAAAGAATACACCAGTTTTAATATTTTCATTGGATTATGAAGGAAATGTAGCGTAAAGGTATTTAAAGCACTCGCTGTTCTTATCTAGAATTTTTAAAAATTCGTTTAGTAAACCTAATTATACATCGAGTGGTGGCAACAACACTTTTGAGGGATCAATCAGAGATTCATTTCTTATATTTTTTTCGTCCGGTATAAGATTAGTCCTACGTGGCCACTGATCCCTTTCCCAGTGGTCTGACCTAGCTATGCTGTCCCATTAACATAACAAACAGGGGTATTTTGTGAAACCAGCTTGCAGGAACAAGTAATAGTCTAATAAATGATGAAATCTCCACAGACCAGCCATAGATGATTTTGGTAATGCAGTTTTTTATTGAAGTCGAGAAAGTAAGAGAAAGCTAAGATCTCTATATTGAAAACAGTAAACTCAAACAAAATAGGTTAAACTTGGATAATTAGCGTCAAATTCAAATCCAGGCCTCAATGGACTGACGAATCTTACACAGTGGTCTCTCTCTCTCTCTCTCTCTCTCTCTCTCTCTCTCTCTCTCTCTCTCTCTCTCCCTCCCCTTATTTATTTATTTTATTTTTTCGCGGTTTTAGGACCGTGTTACGAGTTGTAAGTCTATGATACGAGATCTTTCAAAAAATGATGTATTTAGGTATTTTATGTCCCTAAAAATCCATTCACTTAAGCGAGAATTGCAAATGCGAAACTCAAAACCTGAGACAACTCTGATAATCGCTAGTCAATCAGGACCGACCTGTTGAACTAAAGAACGCCTTTTCAAGGTGCACACAAAATATTGTAGATTAAAAAAAATCGAGTTTTTCTTTGGTAAGGAAATAATCGGCCATAACAGACACTCGTTTCGAGACGAATTGTAACTGGGCTACAGTTCTACCAGCCAGCAGAGAATACCAAAATGTCGTAAAGACAAACTGCTGGCATTTAAAAAAAAAAAACACTATACAGTTAATAATTTATAGACATGTTTGTGAAAAAGTGACGTATCTCAGGGGAACAGTAAAATTTCAATCAACATTAATTTATCTGCATTGAATATTTTAAGAAGGCAGTATTTCTTATGACACGTTATTTTCCCTTGTGTACAAAACTTGCTGAAACCGGGTCGTGCGTCCCTGAATAAATAACTGCAGTATTCACTCTCATGTCCCGTAAGGATTCTGTTTTAATATATTTTTTCAATCAATCGATAGTATTAATGAAGTATAAATCAACATTAAGAGTTTGTATAAAATGTTATAACTAAAAACCTGTTATCAAATTATTAGTTATCCTGGGAATTGTATTCCTCTTGATACAAATCAGAAATTACTTAGAATGTTACAGAATGTTTCATAAAAACTTTAGACTTTCTTTATAAAATAAATAATTACATTTCAAGAGTCCGGTCTGAAGAAGTGTTAAAAAATATTAATAAAGTTATTTTCTATATAATTATTATTATTGTTATTATTATTATTATTATTATTATTATTATTATTATTATTATTATTATTATTATTATTATTATTATGAAGCATTGGGTGAGAAAGACGACTATAGAGGAAGGACAGTACTGTTTTGGAACGATGAAATAGAGAAAGAAAGACAAAATAAGAAACAGTTATTTTTAAAATAGCTTAGTACAAAGAACCAAAATGACAAAATACAATATCAAAAAAGCAAGCAAAAGTGAGAAGAATGGTTACTAAACACAGAAACGAGATTTGGGATGAGAAGTATACAGAAATACAAACATATTTAGGAAGGAAGAAGAGTTCTGAATCATGGAAATTTATAAAAAATATACGTTCATCGAATAGAAATAAGAATCTTCTCAACCTAATAGGGATACATGAATGGGAAGAATATTACAAAAAGCTTTTAGTAGAGGACCGAAAAGAATTTTTGGGACAAAATGACGATTTATCAGAGATGGAAACAGCAAACATAATCGAAATTGATATAAATACTGTAAAAAAGGAAATTATGAGAATGAAAAATTATAGAATTGATTAAAAGTGGCAGTCAGAAGTTATTGGAAACGATCACTGTACTGTTTAATAAAATAATAAATGGCGAAGAAGTGCCAGAAGAGTGGAAAGTCGCTATTATAACATCGATACATGAGAACGGAGACAAGAGAAAGTGTGAAAATTATAGAGGCATATCAGTAACGAGTACATTAAGTAGATTATATGGACGTATACTAAGTAAAATGGTTGATATAGAATACCAGGATAAAAAATGGAAGAACAATCTGGTTTTAGAAGTGGTAGGTCATGCACAGGTAATATATTTTGCATAACACAAACGATAGAAAAAAAAAGAGCTACTAACAGAGATTTACATTTGCTTTTTGTCGATTTAACCAAGGCATATGATAGTATTCCCCAAAAAATGTTATGGGAAACTTTAGACAATTCTAACATTACCAAAAATATAGTAGAAACTATAAAAGCATTATACAAATGATCTATTTCGAAAATAAAAGTTGGAAATCATATAAAAAAGGGATTTACTATTACAAAAGGTTTAAGGCAAGGTTGCAGTTTATCTCCAACTCTATTTAAAATTTATCTCGAAAGAGCACTAAGAGACTGGAGGAAAAAATGTCAAAAATGGGCATACCTATCCAAAATACACATATATAATCACTAAATTTTGCAGATGACCAGGTATTAATAGCACAGGAACACGGTGACATAGAATATATGGCTAAAAACTAAAAGAAGAATATGCAAAATGTGGACTTTATATGAACATTGAGCAAACTAAATACCTGTGTATAGGAGAAGAAATGGAAAATATAAATTTCAACAATGGAGAAGAACTAAAACCTAGTATTGAATGCACTTATTTAGGAACAAAATTAGACCATTCAGGCGATAACACAGTGGAAATTAAAAATAGAATCGCACAAACAAAACAAACAATAAATGCTTTAAACTCTGTTTGGTGGAGCAAAAATATTACAAAAAATAGAAAATTACAAATATATCAAACCATATTTCAGAGCATTTTAACATATGGTGCTGAAGTCTGGCAAATTCCTACCAGAGAAATGAAAAGAATTTTAAGTATTGAAATGGATGTTTTAAGAAGATCAGCTGGAAAATCTAGAATGGATAGAATACGAAATAAAGAAATAAGGGAAATTATGGGTGTACAAGATGAGCCGGACATCATAGACATTATAGAAAAGCAAAGATTGTAGCGGTATGGCCATGTCAAAAGAATGCCAGAACAAAGATTGCCTAAAATTGTTATGGAATGGATCCCAATGGAAAGGAGGAAGACCGAATAAAACTTGGATAGAAGGGATACAAGCAGTTATGAATATCAGAGGAATGGAGGAAGATCAATGGATGGACAGAGAGGAATGGCGTTTGGTTTCCGGAAGACTGCGGCAGCTGCCATGTTACCGGATTATTATTATTATTATTATTATTATTAGTATTATTATTATTAGTATTATTATTATTATTACTACTATTAGTCATACATTGTTATGTATTACCAATGCCACTATGTTGTATATGTCATTCCTGGTTTCATCTCTGCATTTGGCGGAATTGCACCCACTTCTTAGGTTGTGGCGACTTGTAGGTGGAGTTACGTTACCCCTATGTTATGACAGTTGATGAATGTCGTATAATGGAAATGCATAGTTTATGACAAATGGACATTTTTGAAGAAAATGACTGAGTTCAAATGTTTTGGAAAACATAGTTGGAAAAAAGGAATAAAATGCACAAAGAATTAAAAAGTAGGCTCAATTCTGGAAATGAATGCTATTATGTAACAAAATTATAAAGTGAATATATAATACTGTTATAATCCTAGTTATATTATATGGATGTGAAACATGGATTCTAACTTTAAGGGAGGAGGAGAAAATATTACGAGTAATCGTATATGAGAATAAACTTCTAAGGAAGATTTTTGGACATAAGGGAAATGGGAGGGGGGATATAGGAAACTAAGTAACAGTTGAGCTGTGTTACATTTATGGGGAGGCAGATATGACAATAAAATTAAGCCTCGTAGACTGTGATGGGCAGGATATGTAGGACAAATGGGGAATGGCAGAATGTCTTGGAGATTGTTTATAGGAAAAACAGAGCGAAAATGACCAGTAGTTAAGCCAGGAATGGGGTGGGAGAATACATTGGCCCCGATTTAAAGGAATTATATTACACAGGGGTTGATTGGTTAACGTTAGGCTCAGATAAGGGATGTATGGAGAGCTTATGTCAGCGCGGATATGAAGTCACGGGTTCGATAAAGGCAGTTAGTTTCTCATCCGTATTACGTTTATATTTTATTACTTCTGCATTTTCATCCGCTAATTCCATTCTCTTAATTCTTCTCCTGATGCCATCCATCTGTTATTCTTGTGGATTTCCTATTCTCCTTCTGGTTTCAGCATCCATTCTAAATTCATTTTCGGAATTACATTAATCTTGTCTGAAATCCCGTGTTTGTCCCAACATCCAATATTCATTAACTGCTGTTCTGTACCCGAGCTAAGTTCCAGTTGTACTGTAAACAAACTTGCTTAAGATATTACTACTACGCCGACCCCGTCTATTGGCGGAATCGTGGTGTTACTTTTACCCGCCATGTGACTGAATTGTGTACGGAAGTGTGAATGATAGATGAATTTTTGTTTGATTATATCGTATAACTAGGGGAAAGAAGCCTGAATACAAGACAAGATGATACCAGTAATTAGTAACTTGCATTTCTCATTTGTTTATGACAACAATTATATATGGACCTACCAGACGTTTACACTTTTTCCATGATGTCGGTAGATATCCTATATTTCCATTGGCAATAGGTCTTCTTAAATGTAAATTATCCCCCTACAGGGGAGAAATTCATCCATACTATTATAAATCCACTCGTTTTGGGGTAAATGTCAGTTGGCCCGTCGTCAGTGTTCCGCCTCATAGTGACATCTAGGTTACCAACGTAGTAGGCTACTAGGATATGAAAATTCCGTATATTTTACTTAGAGGACTTGTTAATCAGGCTTAAGTATATTTTCGAGACTGAAAATCTACAAAAAATGGGATCCCATGGCTTAAAGTCCCTTCCGGAGGACTTGCTCCTTAGAAATCCTAAAAATGTCCATCGACCGCGTCCGGGTTTGAACCCGCGGTCGTCCGGACCAGAGGCAAGTAGCACAATAACCACTAGACCACCCGGTCAATGCTTATTTAATCTGTTTAAATTATGATAGGTCCTCCCATATAACGTGAAATGTGCTAGGTAGGCCTAAATGTATTATTTTTATTTTATCCATTTCGAGTGTTAGAAAGCAAAACACATTTTCTTACAAGTTTAAATGTAAATAGTTACGACGCAATCCACACATAAAGTTTGTTTGCATTACTCGTAGGCCTAAACTGAAATTTTGCTCGGATTGATTCTGTCCTACTTTATTCCCTTTTGGTCTTATAGGAGTATACATTTTATGTCTCTAAGACACGGAGCTGGCTTGTTACTAAAATATCCAACAAGGAACCTAGGTAATTTGTCATCGGTTTTTGTCATCATCTAGCCTTTAGAGAATCAATATTGAGCTATAAGGCAGCAGCTGTTAGTTTTGGTTGTCTTCGTATAAAAACGGCACTAATATCAAAAAAATGTCCCGCGCCGTAGCCGAGCGGTTAAGGTAGGAAGCGTTGGCGCAGAGCTACGGGACTTGCGCTGGTTCGAGTCTCCATGGGGGAAGAAATTTTCTCATGGTATTTCGGCCAGTATGGGACCGGTGCCCACCCAGCATCGTGAGGCAATTGGGTAGCTACAATAAGTAGCGGCTCCAGGTTGAGGAACCAGCTATAACGGCTGGAGGACTCGACATGCTAACCACATGTCACCCCTACACTGGCTGTTGATCATCTACCTCTGTGATTGACACATGTGGATGTGAAGGGCCAGCAGCCGGCTGGTAAAGGGCAACCGCTGAAAAGTGGAAAGACCCTCAATCGGAATCGGAATATCAATAATTATTTATTTTCAGGTTTACAATAAATATACAAATGTGTGTAGATCTAACCAAAATTATGCAGTGTTTTTTATTCATTATTCCCTATGCCTTCAAAAATCAGTTTGATTTTAAAATTAATATGTTAATATTTTAAATAATCTTTGATTTATTCGAGAAAACAAACAGAAAATCACACTGTCTGAGTCTGCAAATATTAGTAGTTGCTGGATATTGTGTTTCTAAGAACGTTCTGAAAATACATTTAAGAGTAGGTTACAGTGATTTGTTCCATTTCATACTAGACATACAGAAAACTTTACAGACAGATTTTAACTGTGTTCTTATGCATATTTTTAATAAGAAATTATATTAAAGCAATAAATAATTGACTTATGAGTAAGAATTGGTAAATTAAAAAGAAAATATAATTAAAATATAAACTTTACCTTTACATGTATTATTAACGGTTGTCCAGTTGCTGTTATCACTCTCGCCTACACATCCTCACACCAAAGTCGAAAAATCTGCTTCCTCCACGACATCACTGATATCGCTCCCCGACTGTCCCTCTTCCTGAGCAATTCAATGGATACATCAAACCAAGGAATATAATTTAAATGTAACATTTAATTATCTTGAGAGTAATTAGTTTAAAGAGAGAAGAGTATAACTAATAAATGTAGACTTTATATATATGTATGTAATATATATATATATATATATATATATATATATATATATCCAGTAGTCTGGTAACATATTATTTGTATAGTCCAGATGTCAGATTTTCGCAGACTACGTTTTGGTCGTAACATTTGTAATATTATACTTTGTCGTTTTTAAATAATCATATTTAAACTTGAAGTGTCCTCTACAAACTGATATATGTTTTACGTTGTTTTTGGATTAAACTTTTATAACAGCGGGGGAAAATAATATATAGGTTGTACACACTGTTCATAAAAATGAATAAAAATTCGCAGCTATTTTAATAGCAAATATCTAATGTACAATTTCCATCCGAATTTTTTCATTATCATCTTAATCTCCAGCAACTTTTAACTCAGAAAATACATCCAAATTCACACCTCAAACAAATTACATATTAAATAGAACGGATTTACTCTAAAGATTTATTGAAATTGTCAAATATCCATACGTGGAATTGCTCACTTGTCGCCGACGTGGCTACTTTCGCATATGGTTCCGATAATGCAACCGCCCAATTCACAGTGATCCAAAATATCAAAGAACCGGTGAAAATAAAAACGTTTACTTTTTGTTAGAGGGTAAGGATGTGAAGAATTCTCTAAAAAAGTAGGTGATTAAAAAATCTGCCAGAGAATTAAACTGTATACTAATTGTTAGACCTAATTATCCGGTCGTTAAATTAAACATTATAAAAACTGAATTATTATTAAACATTTTGTTCAAATTATTAACAAATTTTCTAATATATATATAGTGGAATGCAGGCTTTCACGGCCGGTAATCATGGTAATAAAAGATTCTAATAATTATTTTACTGCCACTCACTTCATATAATAGTGTTAAACAGACTTATCCATTAATATTATTGAGCAGAGCCCGAGGGACCGAGATCATGAGAACAAAATGATTGAACGTTATGAGGTGGATGGATAAAGACGAATGGAGAAGGAGACAAGAATATGTATACATCTTAGAAATCCCTAAATAAATAAATAAAAAATAATTTCTTATCTAAATTAATACACCTATCTATGATCATAGATTAATAATTTTTTTTTCGAAGTTTCTGGCAAATACGTTTTTTTTGTTAAAACCAGTCATTAACTAATATATTGCGTGTAACAACTAATTAAATGTCCTCGCATCAATTAAGATCAGCCAGATATTTTTATACACTTACAATTTTTAAAGTCGGCCGCGGTGGACTAGTGGTTATGCTCCTTGCCTCTGGTCCCGAGGGTCACGGGTTCAAACCCGGCTGGGGTCGATGGATATTTTAGGACGGAAAAATCCAAGGAGCAAGTCCTCCGGCAGGGACTTTAAGCCGTGGGTCCCGAGTCTGAGGGTTTTCAGGCTCGTAAAAAATCCTTAAGCCTGAATAAAAAGGTCTCTAAGCAAAATTTACCGAATTTTCCCGTCCTAGTACTACCTTGGTTTCCTAGATGTCAGTATGAGGCGGTGCGCTGACCACGGACCACTCAAAATGACATATATACGAAAACAAGTGTAACTAAATTAGTATGGTTCAAATTCTTCCCTGTAGGGGGAGAGCGCCTAAATCTCTGTAAAGGGAAAAACATGGGCTTACAATACAAAAAAAAATTTAATTCAGCATTTTCTGTTAAACTATTGCTTGAAAAAGAAGAGAATTCAACTTAGAAACACATTTTGCTTTCATAGATTTTGAAACAGCATTCGACACAGTCAAGAGATCAAAACTCTTAAATATATTGGAAGACAGAAATATACCAAATTTACTTCGGCAGAACATACAAAATATTTACAAAGACAACACCATAAAGATTAAATTAAATAACAGATTTTCTGAAGAAGGAATTATAAATCGTGGTGTGAGACAAGGCTGCCCCCTATCCCCAACACTCTTTGCAATTTATATCAATGAAGTAATATGCTGCTGGAACAAAACATATAAATTTGGAATAAGAATATCAGAAAATAGAAAATTAAATACCATATTGTTTGCAGATGACCAAATAATAATAGCAAATTCCGAAGATAATCTACAGAAAGGCCTGTATGAACTTAACAAAATTACAGAAGAATATTGATTAAAGATATCTACAGAAAAAAACAAAAATTGTGGCATTTCAAGGTGTAGATCCTGTCAGAAGTAAAATAGTACTGGACAATAAAATTTTGGAGCAGGTGAATAATTTCACATATCTAGGATGCAATATCTCATATGAAGAAGAAAAAGATGTAAATGCAAAAATAGCTAAATTTTTAAGAATTTTAGGGTTAATAAATTCTATCTTCAAGCCATAGTTAGTCCAAAAGCATTCTAGACTGAAAGTGTATAAAACACTGACTCTTCCAACTCTTTTGTATGGTAGCGAAGTATGGACGTTGAAACAGAAGTATATACAGAGACTTAGATCTGCTGAAATGAGATATCTTCGGAGGACTGCAGGATACACACTACTAGATCACAAAAAAATGAAAACATCTTGGAAGAATTACACATGGAATCTTTAGAAAACAAAATTTCTGATTATAAGTCAAGATGGATGAAACATGTTCATCGAATGGAAGATCACAGAATACCCAAACAAATGTTTAAGATATCAACCTGCAGGAAGAAGAAGACCAGGACGTCCACCCAAAAGACTTTTGGATGGTGTTTCTCTTGAGGCCGAAACAGGTCAACAAATGGCCTAAATTTGTGAATGTACTATGATGATGATGATAACATTTTTAATGTTATGCATGTGGATGAATTTGATAGCCAAAAAGTTATTTCCAGATTTATTTTTCGCATTGTGGATCACTGTGCAATGCTTGTATCTACGTTTCTCACGCCATCCCTATAATAGGTATAAATTCATATTAGTTTTTTGCCATATCAGGTATTAATGAATAGCCTACATAACAACATAACTTTCTGTTTTCAATTTTTGACTAAAAAATTTGCGTTTAAAATAAGAAGATTTACGTAATATCCAAATGTCCAGCAAAAAAAAAAATGTACACTTAGAAAAAAAAGTGAATGGCTTCAATATACGACCCTGTCATGACCCACTATGCATGCTTGAAGAGCTTGATCTATGTTTCACGAGGTAACGCATTGTTAAATGTTATAATACGACGTATTTGGTTTTAGTGGTCATAACTAGTTACAGATCAATAAATGGGGCTTATATCTAGATATTTACGAGTGTTCGACGTATACAATATTACTCAAATTACCACATTTGGAATCAATTTCAATTCTCGTACATAGTGTAAAACTAAATAAGACAACCAGGATTTAAATGACTGGTATCCGACATGCTAGTAGCGTAGATCGTT
This sequence comes from Diploptera punctata, assembly GCA_030220185.1. Classification (NCBI taxonomy): domain Eukaryota; kingdom Metazoa; phylum Arthropoda; class Insecta; order Blattodea; family Blaberidae; genus Diploptera; species Diploptera punctata. The sequence goes on along the minus strand of JASPKZ010007808.1, from coordinate 102,053 downwards.
AAACCAATTATATAAAATAGAAATATATATATGAGAGTCAGGCGTCAGATCCCTCGACAATGATTTTTGTTGTTTATGTTTACTTACACAAAATTCATCAACATTTAATTCCAGCCAAGTAATCTACATCTACTTTACATTATATTAGGTAATAATCCTGCCTTCGTAAACTCTACAATAGTATTCAGCTACCGGTATGAATCCAATTGTGTATGCAGAACCACGTTTTAATAATAAAGCTATAAATGTATGTAATTAATGTTGATATAGCTTCATCACCCTTCAACTTAAAAATATAGTTCCTGTAGGTCAGGTTGACCGTAATAATAGCCCATATACAGCAATCTTGCCACTATTTTTGTTACATCCCACGTATATACATGTTTAAATGTTATATTTTTCGTAGTTTAAATGTTTGTCAATATGATATCACGTGACATAGCCTATGGCATATGTATAATATGTGGTCAGCCTTTAGATTTTCGCAGGTTTCTCCCCCTCTATTTACTACATATGCATAAACGTGTCACTAATCCGATGTTGAACATGTCCCAAACTGGATGAAGTTCCATGAGATAATTGCTTGGTCATAGGGACTCGAACCAAAGCATGTCAAGCAATGAAGCTGCATTCTTCACTTTTTATATTGGCCTTTAACTTTTATGGCATTTGTTCATCCCTACTTCCATCGTCCTATTGCTTGCTTTGCTCATAAGCTCCATTGACTTTGAAATATAGATTTTATTTTTTAAATTATTTCATAATTCTCTATATTAATTAATTTATTTATTTATTTTCAGGTTTTATAATTTGTTAGATGTCATCTGTTACTTGTTTCCACATTCTATAGCCAATCTCCACTCCTCTTTATTTCCCCACGCCCCTTCATCCATGCCACTCTCTTTCATTTTTATGACTACTACTTCTGTTCCTTCTTCCTTACTGTCGGGTCGGGTCCATTCATACGTCTTCCGTCATTCTTTTCATATGTACAAATAATTTAATTATGTTGTTTTGATAGTTTCTATTGTCTTTTATATTATAACTAGAGGGCGGATTTATATGCACTAAAACCATAAATATATGCACGCAACTATGCAGCAAAAAAATTGAAAATATGCTATTAAATTTTAAAAAAATATGCACAAAAATGAATTTTCTTCTTATAGTAAAATACACTATTTTCTCACAACATTTTACTTATTTTTTATGAAGCAAAAATTGTAATATTTTTACTTTTTCGCTCCTAATTTAAGTTATTAACTTATTTTATAGTGTCATTCTCATTAATCTTGTCTGTTTTATGAAATGTAAGTCAATAATCATTTAACGATCACTTGTCAATTTTTGTTACAATAAATAACCAAATATTTTTCTAAATTTTCTGGTAGAAAGCACTTCCTTCTGTCACTTAAAATGTGTTTGTACGAAGAGAATGATCTCTCCAGTTCACATGAGGTCACAGGGCAGAGGCTTCACTCACAGAATAAGAATAAGTATTGTATTGATTTAATAATGTGATCAACTGATAATAAGTTATTTAAAATACATGTTTGTCGCAGAATTGGCATAGGACAATTTCTCCATTTGTTGTTAATTCAGGATTCCCACCAATGCATTAATGAAGCAAAGATACTCTACTGGATTTTTGCTTCTGCATTGAAAACGCTTGTCTTGCTCCACTAACACTCACAAAATGGTATTTGAGAAAATAATTTAAACTTCGATTCCCGATTTGTTTTGTCACCGTGGTCAGTAATGTACAACAGGCTTCCTCTGTGTCAAATGAAGTATGTTTTGTACACATGAAAGTTTATTTCAGGAATGATTTTTGAGTTTTTGACATGCATGCCAACAGTCTCAATAAAGCTGATGTTCAAACTTCAAAGAATATCGCCGGTTGACAACGAAAACCAGGAAATTACCACCGTAAACTGTCCATTGTTGGCAAGCACGTTCATCTCTTTCGAAATATTCCATTCAGGAAATGGTTTAGGCCAGATTGCTTTATTGGCCTGTCGAGATTTAAAACTGCAGACCCCTGCTCGACATTGTCACTGTTGTGCGAAAATACGAAATACGTAATCTGGCTTTCAATGAAAACAAGATTGTCCTCAATGAAAAAAAAACAAAAAAAAAACATGGCAATAAAGGAGAAGCTTGCCATTTTATGGGGTTCAAACTAATATTTTAATATTATACAGAGAAAAATGTAGGCCTATAATATATGCACCCATATGCACGTATTAGTGCGCTAATCCCTTGAATATGCATTTATATGCACTATAAAATTTTGCCAATTGATTCCAAATGACATGAAACGCATTTTCCTCTTCTATGCATATGTTTATGTTTGAAGGAATAAAACATGCAAATATGCAAAAATCCGCCCTCTAATTATAACCATCATTTGTGATTTTCTCTCTTATCGAAACGTTGTTGATAATAAACAGAAGTTAATTATTTTTAATGGTAAATTTATCCAAAGCGCTTATTTATTTTCAGACATTAAAAGTGTACTTAATTATGTTTATTGTTGCGATTGATCAACAATATTCTTCATATCCAATATGGAGCAAAAGGAACAAAATAATCACGTTTCAGAGGCCTAATCCTTTTCTCGAGTTATCAGGTTGAATGTCCCAAGATAACTTATCTTATGGCTACTTATATTAAAATGTACAGTTCCATTACAGGCCTTTGAGATAGGCTCGCACCTTTCTATTGATGTCGGATAAAATACATCAACCAGTTTACCAGTTCTTAGCCTTTACAACAAGAATTAACGTTTTGTCTGCATTTTAGTTAGAAGCTAATTCGCTCCTGGACATTGGCGCCGCCATAATATTTAGGCTAACTTACTAGTTCAATGCATATCGAACCCATAGGTTCATGGTAACGCAGACATAAACTGCCCATACATCGCTATCTTGAAGTAATATTTTTCAATAGTTATATTTTATATTCCGGTAATATTATGTGAATGAGAAACATGGACTCTTACTTTAAGGAGGAAAAATATTACAATTATTTAAGAAAATTCTTAGGAAAATTTTTGGACGAAAAATAGACGAACAGTCAGATGAATGGAGAACTCTACTAAGAATGAACTACATGATATTTATTGGAAGCCAGATGTAATAAGAACAGCTGGATAAATGGAAGAATGGGGAATGAAAGAGGGACATGGGAGATCCTTACAGGAAAACCAGAGGGAAAGCCCCCGGTAGGTAAGCCAATTATAAGGTGGGAGATGATGACTAGAAGGAGGTAAATTATACGGGGGGATGTTTGGGAAGGATTTGATGAGGTTAGGGATACATGGAGAGTCATTGAACATGTGGTTCGATAGTGTTAATTAGTTATCAAGTTACTTTGTAAACATAATTTTTACTAACAATGTGAAATTGACCATGTTGCACAGCGATGACTACAATGTTAACGTAACAACTGTCAGGTTACGAAACAACGCCACTGAAAAAAATATTTTTATATAACATTAATTATATGCAGTTTTAATATTTCACAGATTACATTCAAAAGTGTTTCATCCATGAAATTACACAGTTGAAACTTGCAGACAGACCAATCATTGAGGTTCCTCTAAGAGGAACATATTACATAATCATATTTGAAGAGAAAAATTATACGCTCAGATCGGGACTTGAACCCGGGACCCTTGGTTCTCTAGACCAAGTGCTCTACCAACTGAGCTACCTGAGCAAGTACCGATCTAAACGCAAATCTTTCTCTATATACATTGTAATTCCCATCCACCAAATGCTGTGAAGCCATGCTTCTATCTTGCAAATGGCGGCTCCTTTATTAAGAAGACAAATTTGGGAATTATACATTACAGCCAGTACGGCTTTTTCCAAGTTTTTTTTTATTATTGATTTCGTACATCTCAATGATGGATAAATCATATTTGAAGAGAAAAATTATACGCTCAGACCGGGACTTGAACCCGGGACCCTTGGTTCTCTAGACCAAGTGCTCTACCAACTGAGCTACCGATCGGTACTTGCTCAGGTAGCTCAGTTGGTAGAGCACTTGGTCTAGAGAACCAAGGGTCCCGGGTTCAAGTCCCGGTCTGAGCGTATAATTTTTCTCTTCAAATATGATTTATCCATCATTGAGATGTACGAAATCAATAATAAAAAAAAAACTTGGAAAAAGCCGTACTGGCTGTAATGTATAATTCCCAAATATGTCTTCTTAATAAAGGAGCCGCCATTTGCAAGATAGAAGCATGGCTTCACAGCATTTGGTGGATGGGAATTACAATGTATATAGAGAAAGATTTGCGTTTAGATCGGTACTTGCTCAGGTAGCTCAGTTGGTAGAGCACTTGGTCTAGAGAACCAAGGGTCCCGGGTTCAAGTCCCGGTCTGAGCGTATAATTTTTCTCTTCAAATATGATTTATCCATCATTGAGATGTACGAAATCAATAATAAAAAAAATTACATAATGTTTTAACTACTATATTCATCAAAGTTTAAAAACTTGTCGATATGATATCACGTGATACATCACATATGTGTAATATGTGGCCAGCCTTTACATATCCCCATCATTTTTTCTTGTATTTACTCCATATACATAAACGTTTCAGTAATTCGATGTAGATTATGTCCCATTCTGGAGGAAATTCCATGATATATTTGCTTGATCATGCGGACCCCAAACAGAGACGTCAAATAAAGATCGCTGCATTCTTCACTTTTTATACGTATTATTTCTTAGATGGATTTGTTCTAACACAACAACTTCCATCGTTCTGTTACTTGCTATATCCATATACTTTTAAAATATCGATTTCATTTTTAAAACTCTTTAATAATTCTGTGTATTAATTAATTTATTTAAGTTATTTATTGCCAGGTTTTATAATATGTTTGATGTCATCCGTTACTTGTTTCAACATTCTGCAGCCAATCTCCACTCCTTTCTATTTTCCCACGCCCCTTCATCCAGGCCTCTCTCTTCCCTTTTTATGACTACTACTTCTGTTCCTTCTCCCTTTCTTTAGGGTTCATTCATATATCTTTTTCAGTAATGTCTTCCGTCATTCTTTTTATAAGTCAAAAAATGTAATTCTGTTGTTTTGGTACTTTATATTAGGTAATCTTGTACTTTATTATAACATGTACCAAGTCATTCACTCAGCTTCCTTTGCATAGAGTAACTGAATAAATTAATAAATCCCAATGCCAGTCAATAAAAATCATAAACAATTAGAAAAACCATTGAGAGGATTAGTTGTCGGACTTAGGTTATGAGTATACTTACATTAATCAGGAAAGCTATTAGAATATGATTGTGAAATGATACATGGCAAATAAAATGATCCGACGAAATTAGCATTAATGGGAACTAAATGACTAGTCAATAACAAGGTAGAGAGAACTCAAGTAATGCCACCCTTTCTTTTGTGAAGGCGGAAGTGACCGACACATGGATAAAGAGTTAAAATGTTGACAAAATCCTTTGTTCTCAGGGTTTAACTGGCAATCTCTTGTGAGGCAGAATTTTACAGCTATGCGCTGACAGTCAGAGTACAATAACTGAATATATGACCGGGGATTTCAACGTGGGACAAACAACGCTAGTAAAAAGTGTGCGAAGGTAGAAAACTCTGGCGTTAGGGCCTAGTAGAAATAAATATCAATGACCTAGGAAAAACCCAGTGGCCTAAGTAACAAACTTGTGACCCGAATTTACGTGAAGCCAGCACGGATATGTCCCAACCTCTGACGGCAAAATCACCAATAACAAAATTGTAACACCTTCCCAGATTATACTATAAGGATACATTAACCAATCATATTATTTGTTACGTGCACCTAAGCACTGATCTCAGGTCCACGAGGTAGATATAGTGGGAGAACCTAATTTACGTAATAGGCGAGGGAGACGAACCTCAGACACTTGTGCTTGTACTTGTGCTCCGGTCCTTACCCATATCTTCATCAAACACTGACAGTATGGTCACCAGTGGTAACTTAAATTTAAGGACTTAGAATTTTCACCGAAGTATCTCAAGTATCGGGACTTAAAATTTTTTATTAATCGCAAGGATAATTTATTACATACGTAAGGACTTTATTAAACTAAAAGTAAGATACATACAATGTTATTTACAAATATGGATCGCACGGGCAGTAAGCCGTACGTGCTGTTGACAGTCCGTTACAATAAGTTGATGTTTAACAACAAACACAAAAAGAAAACACAATAATATTACAATTAGATATCAATACAATTACATTATACATTAATTTTGTTCTGTAGAATTATTAAGAATTATTGGTATTGCAATTTATTAACATATTTATTTATTCCTGAATAAGCGTTGTTCTTATTTTCCGCGTTTTGTCCAGAAATCTACCCAAGTTTATCCAATTTTCCGGGTTTACCAGTAACTCGTAGGATGCCCATCTTTCACGATTTGAATTTGGAAATCTTTCCGGTAATACCTGATGCCTCCAATATTCTAAATCGTTACATTTTCCTAATATATGTATCTCGTCTTCAAAGCTCCCGTACATTGGACATATTCGCATATCGTGATCGTCGCTATTTTTTTTAAATTTCCATGCCCCTAGCCTGAACCAAGCAAGCCCTGATTTCTGTTTAACTCCTAGATTGAGAATATAAGATTCTTTTCCCCAAACTTATTTTCGGTCTCTTTGTAAAAACAGTGATAGTTTTCCCGCACATTCGGCCAAAATATTTTGTCGGTTTATATCTAAGTACCTCCTTCTAATTTTTCTCCACACGTTCTTGCGATTTTCAGTCCGTTTTTCCCATATCCAACCTATCCCAATCTTTTGGAGTTCTCTCTTAACCTTGTCTGCCCAGAATTTCCCATTTGCCTTCCTAATATGGTGTTCGTAACAAATTGCTGTGAGCATTGTTTATTCACCTTGGAATAGCCGCAACCAATAATTGAGTACACGAATTGTGCAGTTTATGTTGTCCTGAAATGGCCCAAATTCATATAAAATTCCACAGTTAGAAACGGCCTTACTAAGTCCTGTAATATATTTTAGAAATAGTGTCCGCGAGTAAAATAAGACGCAGCAAATTTCTCGACTGTTAGATTAACTTAGATTTATTTAGCCTGGCCTTCTTTTCCACTCACCAGGACAAACATATATTACATCAGAATATAATAATCTCAATTATCTCTAATATTAAATACTAAATAAAAATTAGATCAAAAGATAATATCTATTATATTACGATCTATAATACAACCAGTTAATGTTAGTTAAAATTAAGATTAAAACTAATAATAAAATGTATACAAGCAAGACATATTAAATTGCCCCTGTCTGGTGTATATAAAAAACCAAGAAAAATAATGAGATATAGAAAACTAATATTACGATTATAGAATATTTAAAACAAAACTAATAAAAATATTTGTTATTCTTAATATTATTTTCATAAATAATTAAATTTATTAATTGTTAAAAGAATATTATCAGTGAGGTGTATAAGTTAGTTTGTTAATAAATAATTCTTTAGTTCGTTTTTGAAGGATGTTATAGTTTGACAGTCTGTGACATAGGGCAAAATGTTCCTGTAATGTGTGTGTAATTATTATAATATTCATAAAGGGTCCGGTTGGCTATAGGATTCTACAAACTCTTGTTGATGGATCAAAAACTGAGAATAGATTTGTTATCATTTTCAGTTTATTATTTGAAGGGAATTCCATGTTTTGGTAAGTGAGACCGTAAAAGATAATGAATAATACACAGTGTGATGAGGAGGGATATAAAGGACAATGTGCTGATGGGATCGAGTGTCAAGATTTATGTGTGTCGGATAGTCTGGTGAAGCGGCGTGATAAATAATTAGGCGATGATGTGTGAAGTATTTTATAGAGAAGGGATGAGGAATGGACAGTTCTGCGATCTCTTAGACGAAGCCACGATAATTGTTCCAGGGACAGTGTAACATGGTCAAATTTGCGAATACCACAAATAAAACGTGCGCAAGAATTATGAACTCGTTGAAATCTTTGAGTGGAAATAATATTTAAGTCTATAAAAAGAGTGTCACAATAATCAAAATGGGGCATTGCAAGTGTTTCTACTAACATTTTCCTAAGAGCGAATGACAGACAATTTCGTACGCGATTTAATGAATGTATTATTGAGAAGACTGTTTTGCAAGTATGGTTTATTTGTGTATTCCAATTTAAGTTGTTGTTCATAAATACTCTAGAATTTTTACTGTCTCACTATAAGGGATTTGAACTCCATTTAGTGACACATGCGATACTGTGTTTAGGTTAATTGTAGATAATAGTCTCTGGTGACCCATAATGATTGGTTGTGACTTTCTAGGATTTAATTGCATTACATATTTAACTGTCCAAGTCATTAGTGAGTCAAGATCCTCGTTAATTTTGGCAACAGCGTCATTTAGTGAATATGTGTCTGTGTGGATGTAGATTTGTATGCCATCTGCAAGTAAATTATGTTTGCAATGCTTTAGGGAGTTAGATATGTCATTTATGTAGATTGAAAAAAGCAAAGGTCCAAGCACCGAACCCTGTGGAACCCCAGCTTTACAGAAGGACCAAGAAGAACATAATGCATGATTTCCTACAACAGATTGCTGGCGCTCATGAAGGTAAGATTTGAACCATTGCGTGGTACTATCAGAGAGTAAGAGGTTTTTAAATTTAAGTTTATGCAGCAATAAGTCCAAGTCTACCGTGTCGAATGCTTTCCTAAAGTCCAGTAATGTAAGAATGGTAAGTTTTCGATTATCAGCAGCTTCGCGTATGTCTTCGCAAATATTTAGTAGAGCAGCACTTGTATTGTGTCCTGTCCTGAAGCCTGATTGAAATTGATCTAGAAGGTTGTATTAATTTAGGTAGTCAGTCAGTTGTTTATGGACTAATCGTTCCAGAGCTTTTGAAAGGGTGGGTAAAATGTTAATGGGTCGAACGTCGTTCGGGGTTGAAGGCAGTGGACGTACGAGGGCTTGTTTCACAATGAGGGATATGTAGAAGTTTGTAGTGAGGAGTTAAAAATATGAGTTATAGTAGGTAGTATAGCGTCGATTATTTTATTCAGTAAAGTAATATTTATACGGTCAGTTCCTTCTGCTTTGGTTTTTATTCGCATGATGGCTTTCTTTACGCCGTAATCTGTAACATATGAGAAGTGGAAATGTTCTCTGTCGGGTTAATTTGTCAGTGATAATTCATTTATTGTTTGTTATTTATCCTTTGGAGTAGTAGTTATGCCTGTGAAGTGATTATTGAGTGTGTCCAGATAAACAGGTAATTTGTCTACCTGCGTGTCTTTTCTCCCTATTCCCATTCTATTCAAGTTTTTCCAGATATCTGAAGTATTGGTATCTGTTAGTCTGTATAAATGTCTAAGTTTGGCGTTTCTTATAGCTTGATTTGTCTTGTTACGTGACTGTTTATATTGATTGAGATTTGTATCTGTTTTGTCGAGTCTATATTTCTTATGTGCTGCGTCTCTATCAGCCATCAAGTTACGAATTGAAAGAGTCATCCAGGGTGCAGGGCGTCGTTTCACGAGTTTAGTTTTTAGACTGTTAGTAACCACGTAAGAGATTAATCGATCATAGGGAATCGACTGAATATTTAAACTACATAAATTAATATATAGATCAGTGAGCTAATACGCCATGAATAATTATTAACGCGGTAAACCCACGATAAACGCCATCGCCGATTGTGAAATCAGTGCGAGGGAATATAATTATAACATGTACAGTGTTCTCCATTTCGAGTGCTTTTCAAGACATAATAAATTACATTCAACACAATGTATTCGACACATTTAATTCTGCCCGACGAAGTCCTCGTGGAATTCCTGAATAAGAACCTCATGCCTACCGATATTTAAACCTGAGCAAACCGAATACCCAAATTCCCAGTGAACCGGGGAAATCCTTTATAAATCCGGCGCCCGCCAAATCCTTTATTATCCTAACAAACCTGGGATTGACCAATAATCCTATCCCATATTCCCACCCAACATTGTTCCAAACATCATTTCTGATTTCCTCTCTTATCGAAACCTTGTTGATCATAGCCACAAATCAAAGCACTTACTTATTTGCAGACATTAAACGTATACTTCTCTACGTTTCGACTGATCAACAAAATTCTTCACATCCAATTTGGAGCGCGAGTAACAAAATAATCAAGTTTCAAACATCGTCACTAATTTTTTTGAAAAAAAAAATCTATGCGTAAAAGCCCAATACTTTCTCTACAGTCATCAGCTTGAAAGCACACAAAAGCCCCAAGTTATCTTATGGCTATTTATTTTAAATTGTATAATTCCACTTCAGGCCTTTCTATATCTTTGATATAGCAGCTCCAACCTTTCTATTGACGTCGGATAAAACCCAGGTTACCAGTTCTTAGCATTTACAACAGGAACTAATATCTTGCCTCCATTTAAGTTAGATGCTAATTAGATTCAGGGTAACAAAGTATTTAGGCTAACTAACTGACTCACTACATATGGAACCATGGTCGCGCGAACATAAGCTGTCCATACATCTCTATCTTGAAGTCATCATCTCTTGTGTAAAACTTCCCTAATATCGTAGTTATAAATTATTATTCAACCAGTTCTTTAAATGACCATCACTTGTTATCAATTGTCCATTTCCATTGTATCTATCTATAGTGCTCTGTCCGAGGGCAGGTCGTTCACTGCAATCATAGCATTTCCATGGTATTTTTGGAGATTTTTCTAGGGAATTATAGTGTGGTAGCTTCACGTTGCTTTCCACTCCGGTGAATGGTGATGATGATAATGAAATGGATGATGATGATGATGATGTTGGCCGGATGATTTTTTTGGAACGTTGGGCCTTCAGCTTTTTGACATTTGTCTTACAAATGAGGAAATATCCCTAAAACACTCAACCAGGGGCCTGTCCCCAACTGTATCGAATCCGGGCCCATTGCGTGAAAATGGACTCCATTAACTAACTAACTAACTAACTCACTGGCTCTATCGATCCCGTAGGTTCCTGGACGCATGGATCCCCATACATCCCTACCTTGAGATAACGATCCTCTGTATAATCTACTTACCTGCTAATGATATTCTCCCACCTAATTCTTGGTTTACCAATTTGGCGTTTTCCCTCTGGTTTTCCTACAAGAAGCCTTCATGCACCTCCTTCATCCTCCGTACGTGTCACATGTCCTGCCGATCGCAGTCTACGATAATTAAATGTTATTTTTATATCTGGCTTCCTACACTTATCATGTAGCTCATTATCATGTAGTTTTCTCCATTCACGATCATCTCTTTTCGGCACAAAAATTATCTTAAGAGCTTTATTCTCAAGTACTTGTAGGCCTAATCTCCTTTCCTCCCTTAACGTAAGAGACCATGTTTTGCATCCATAACTGGAAGTATAGCAGTTTTATGTATTTTCAGTTTAACGTTTTTTGAGTTGAGTTCGGAAGACAAATGCCCCTGTTATGCTTAATAGCACGCATTTCCAGAATTGAGCCTATGTTTAACTTCATTCCTATTTAAAATTTTTGTTCTTAGATATTTGAAATCAGCCACTTCAAAGTTTTCCTCATTTTTTATTAGTTGTACATTTCCATTATAACCTATAATGTATTTGTATGTGTGAACATATATTTAGTTATATTGATGTTTACTTCCAGTCCCAATTTCTTCGAGTTACTCAATACAGTGTGTGTGTTTTCCCTTAGTATCCCCTCGTTCTTGCTCAATAATACTCAATCATCAGCATGAAATAACAGCCTAGTAATGCCATTGAGTTATAGGCTTTCTTGATTATCCAAATATTTAATGACATGTTCTAATACAAAATTGAATATTAGAGGAGATAGTGTCATCCCCTTGTTTTAACCCATTGTGAATATCAAAAGTATCCGAAAACTGTTTGCCTACAAGCACCTTGTTCTTTGTGCTTTTTAGACACATTCGTATATGTCTAATTTTTTGGTAATTCCGAAGTCCAGAAAGGTAATGTATAAAACTTCTTCCTCTTAACTGAATCCTATGCCTTCTTGAAATAGATATAGTTGACGTACAGTACCATTATATTCCCATATATTTTATAAATTTCGTCTTATACTAAAAATATGATCTGTTGTAGATGTTCTAAATGCACATTAATGATCTCCTAGAATGTCATCAATATAGGGAGTAAGATCACTTACTAATATATTTGTTTGGAAACAGAAAAGTTTGTACCAGAGGCGAGTATGTTTACGAGTGGTATACCAACATCAACTAAAGCACATAATAATAATAATAATAATAATAATAATAATAATAATAATAATAATAATAATAATAATAATAATAATAATAATAATAATAATAAAAATAACAAAAATAATAACAATATATATTTTCTCTAATTGTATTCATATTACTTCCAGAAAAACGTTTCGGAGACTCCTCTTGCAAGATATACCACGGGCGAGAAACTAGGCAAGTAAGTAATAAAATCTAGTGTATCAGAAAACATAAGTGTCGAAAATAGAAATGTTGACATTCCCACAGGACACGTGGTGGTAGGAGAACACGTTATTCCTAAAGAAGGTAACCGTCATTCTACGTACAATGGTGTATCAGCACAATGTTGGACATTAATCTCTCCATTTTTAAGATTTACTAACTAACTAACTCACTGGCACAATCGAACCTGTAGGCTCATGACAGCGCTGACATAAGCTCTCCTTCCGTCCCTATCCAGAGCTAATGTTTTCCAATCAACCCCTGTATAAGCTGCTTCCCTCAAATCATGGCTAATGTTATTCCCTACCTCATTCTTGGTTACGAACTGGACAATTCCCCTCTGGTTTTCCTATAAGAAGCTTCCATCCACCTCTTTCATTCCACATGTCCTGCCCAAAGCAGTGTACGAGACTTAACTATTCTTATTATATCAGGCTTCCTATCAAGTCTATGTGTTGAATAGGCTTCTCCATTCACGTGTCTGTTCAATTCTCTTGCTGTAAAAATTGTCCTAAGAATTTTATTGTTAAATACTCGTCATATCCTTCCTACCCTTAAAATGAAAGTCCTTGTTTCGCATCTACATAACAATTCCATCCATAGTAATTATGCCCGAGGGCAGGTCCTTCACAGCATTTTCGTGCTATCCTTTGCAGCTTTACTAGGGAATTATATGTGTGGTAGCTTCCCTTTGCTTTCCACAGCGGTGGACCTGTATGACATATGTGACAGAATAAGTATTTTTTTGTGTTTAACTTTTTTATAAAGGAGTGCGGACTATTATGAATTACTAGACGAAGTTAATTTCGTTTTGTTTATATCCCTACATATCTCATGAATGGTATATATCAACTCACAGCCACAAACAGTCATCAAGTTGGCAACTAAGTTAAGTAAATATTAGGAGCGATCAAGTCCTCTTTATACAGGCTTATGCTTCTTTTATAAGTCTGAAAATGTTCATCTTGGCACCCACGACTGAAAGTAACTTCCTGAGGACTTGTTACTTGCATTGTTCCATCCTAAAAATCCAGGACCAGAGTCATCCAACATTACTACTAGCCATCGCGGTCGACAGATATCCGTGTCATACGGTGGAACATCGTAAAAAAAATATGGTTCTCCAAGTTGGGGGATGGGTTTTAGGGCATAACAAACACTCAAGTATGTACTGTCGGGGAAAGCAGTAGGATGTCAAACATTCATTCTGTTATTATTACTATTTATGAACACACTGTAACAACTAAGATTATAAAAATCGCAATTCAAGTTGGCAAGACCGCGCTAACAAATTATTATCTTTTCAAGTTCTAATTTCATTTACGTGCCGTAAATTTATAAGGGAATCCACATGTTTAATTCCGATCAGAAAACAAATACTTAGTATTTTATGACCTGAAATATCAATATAATGTGACAAGATTTGAATATGAGGACCTAGTTAAGAGACCCGAGCTTGGTAACCATTTTTCCATCAATATTGACTACAGGATGTAACAAAAATAAGGAGGAGGTGAATTAAAAGAAAAAGAATGATTTTCTCATATGCACATTACAAGCACAATATCAAGTTATCTACATTTGTAAATTAATGTTACGTTTTTGTAGATAAAACAGCGGTTATGAATATATTCCACGAACATATTGAACATAATTTGCTACTTAAATTAATATGATGTTCCTAACATAGTTAAATTATTCATAATATGTTTATCAAAGAAATATATTTTTCTCCTAAAGTTTGTATATAAATATCCTTGTTGCCCTGCGACAACACGAATTATGACATAATAACACTGTAACATCACGGAGCAACGCCACTGAACGTAAAACTCAAATACTACTCTAAATGAAATTAACAAAACATTAATATTTCAGTTTCATCTGTGAATATAAACAGTTTGAGAGTTGTATACATTGGACAAAGCTTCCTCTTTCAGGTAAATATCATACACATGTTTCTTCTTATAAATATTAGTTAACATGGTATCACGATATGCTGTTTATTTTAAAGCTACTCTTATTGGTCATTGTAAGAAATGTATCTCTAAAATCATACATATATTGTTTTACATTCATTTCGAAAATATGTTATTATTCTGCATTAAGATTAAGCCTCCCTGGTCTTTAAAATTATATTAAAATCCATGGCCTATCGACCGGCCTTTTCAGACCCTAGGCGTACCAAACCGTTGTCTGCTTGTAACATTTTCTGATGTAGACGATATGTATGTGGTCAGCCTGTGGAGTCGCTGTGACCTCTATTTACTACAGCTTCTTAAATTATACACGTTTATGTGTAGAGAAAGTAATTTATTTAACCCAGCGAGATAAACTTGTTGAAAAGCCAAAATATAGAGAATAGCTCAAATTCCAAGAAAAAAATCTTGTCCACATTCAAACGAGCATCGATTTTATGTATTATACATTTTTCCTTAAGAATTCTCGAACTTTTTGATGTTAATGCTTGGCACTAATTTGTTCTCAGACCTCAAAATATACATTTTTAAGTTACACGATTCAATCATTAACATAATTTAGGTCTGGTTTAAGGTAAAATTTAACAAATCAGTTAAATATCATAAACAAAAGCACTAAAAAGAAATCTTGAAAAAGCAACAATATAAATGAAGCAATGTTTTTCTCGAGTTATCTCAGGCAAACTAAATAAAAACGCAAGTTATTTGGATTTAAAAGCTGTAAGGTAATTCTATTACAGACATCAGGAGACCCATGTCTCGCACTTCACCGGGGTTGTCAGCACTACGTGATGACAGTTTTTACATCAAGAACTGCTACTCATTTATATTAGAGGCCGAGTCGATCTCAGTGCATGGTTCCGCAAGAATGTTTAGGCAGGTTGTTAAAGTATCGACCATATCGGAAATCGATCCTTCTACCTTCCGAATTTCACCAAATTGCCATAACAAATAATGCATCTTGTCTCCAGCTAACTGTGTCAGCATATTGAATACTAACTAACTCACTGGCACTATCGAACCCGTAGGTTCATGGCCGCGCGGACATACGCTCTCCTTACATCCCTATCCTCAGCTAATGTTTTCCAATCATTCCCTGTATAATCTACTTCCCTCAAATTATAGTTAATATTATTCTCCCACCTCATTATCGGTCTACCAACTGGGCGTTTTCCCTCCGATTTTCTTACCAGAAGCTTCCATGCACGTCATTCATTCTCCATTCGTGCCACATGTCCTGCCCATCACAGTCTACGTGACTTAACTGTTCTTATTATATCTGGCTTCCTATAAAGACCATGTAGTTCACTGTTGTGTAGTCTTCTCCATTCACCTGTCTGTTCATCTCTCTTTGGTCCAAACATTTTCCTAAGAACTTTATTCTCAAATATTCGTAATCTCCTTTCCTCCCTTAAAGTAAGAGTCCATGTTTCGCATCCATATAATATAACTGGTAGAATAATAGTTTTATATATTTTCAGTTTAACGTTTTTTGGAAGGAGTTGGGACTTAAAGAGTCTCTGCAATGCATAATAGCACGTATTTCCAGAATTGAGCCTTAATGTTAATTTCTTTGTGCATCTCATTCCTATTCGTGATTATTGTTCTTAGGTATTTGAATTCAGCCACTTCCTCAACATTTCCCTCATTTGTCATTAGCTGTCCATTTCCTTTATATAATGTGTTTCTATATGTGAACATATATTTATTTTTATCGATATTTACTTCCAGTCCCAATTCCTTAGTGTTGGTGCGTGCGTGTTGGCCTTTAGTATATCTTCACTATCGGCCAATAGTACTATATCGTCAGCATAAACTAACAGCTTATTAATACTATTGAGTTGAAGGCTTTCCTCATCCTCTAAAGATTTTATGGTATGCTCTAGTACAAAATTAAATAGTAGAGGAGATAGTGCATCTCCTTGCTTCAACCAATTGTGTATTACAAAAGTATCCGCAAATTCTTTGCCTGCACTCACCATACTCTTTGTGTCATTAGACACATTGGTGTAAGTCTAACTAACTTTTTAGGAATTCCGAACTCCAGCAGGATACTATACAACGTTCCCTCTTTATTGAATATATTTATCATATTTTCGTTAATGTTGGTACTTCTTCGTGAAAAAAAAACTGTGAAAAACACATTTAATAGGTACAATGTGACTGGCCACGCTAGATCATTGGTTGTCAGGATTCCAGGTCCAACATCAAAACAAGACAAGAAATAAATGGGCTTACTCAGATGTAAGTCAGTGAGAGAAAAAAAGTTCAAATACTGATCCAATAATAACCCAAATAAATTGTAGCCTGTACAAATTACATAACATGATGCCAGTCAAGACCCAAAGAACTAAACCGGATTTAACATAGTTACTGGCCACACATCCCGTGTTGTTCAAACCCTTGGCAACGACCAGACCAAAAAGCAATCCAGAAGTTAATATGTGCGGAACAAAATAAATTGAAATACCATCGGCAAAGTTCTGGAAGAGAGATCAATGGATGGCAAGGAACACATTGGCCTTGGAAAAGATAATACTCTGACGGGATAAATCCTAAACAAATTCTGGTCCTGCAGGGTGGGCGTTGGATATAGGATCATTGTATACGAAAAACTTAGTAGCAGATGTCAAAGTGTTTTCAATTTGTTATAATATTTTATTTATATAGTGACATCTTTAATATCTACGATACATTGTGCCCTAACTAAATTCTGATAGGTGGAAAAAAAGGTTTATCCTAAGTCTATATTTTTCAAGCATTAAGTTCTTTAACGTGCCACAAATAAATATAGAACACTCTTGTCTTTTGATAGTTTTCAATGTAGCAATAGGCTGTGCTGTTTAATCCCCGAAGATTAACAGATGCCGGCGGTTCTGAAGCAGTTCAACTATTATAAAATTTGGATCAACTGAAGGAAAAGTTGGAGATGAAATTAGGAGACAAAGAGAAAACATTTGTTCTAGCCATGTTAATCTTACAACCTAAATGTTAAATTATCTATAATCTTTACTCAATGTCTCCTCTTTTACAAGGACAAAACACTACATACACAAGAATGTGATTCCACGAGGAAACGGTAGTATTAAATACTATCTGAGAACTCTCCACTTCGAAGGGTAAAGTCAACCAGACTGTAAGGAATGCAAAACTAAGATATGCCCATGCTATTATTACACAATCTATGTCCAACTCAGCTGACATGTGGAAAAATTTAAAATCAATAGGCCTCTGTCAAAATAAACTACAGGTAGAAACAGCTGACCTACCACTAGATGAGTTGAATGACCATTTTACCCGCCTCCCTTCTGACAACACCTCACAACAAAAACAACAGACAATAGATGAACTAATGTCATATTCCCAACCTACCCCAGACAAATTCTTTTTTTCCTATATCTCACCTAATGACGCCAAAAGAGCAGTATTACGTATTAAATCTAAAGCACAAGGAATAGACAATATAACAATAACTCTCCTGCAAAAAATAATAGACATTATTCTCCCAACAATAACCCACATTTTTAATGCCTCTATAATGACCGGGACCTATCCCAGACTCTGGAAAATGGCTCTAGTTCGTCCTACACCGAAATCAAACACTCCCACAACACTCGATGATTATAGACCAATTAGTATTCTTCCCTGTTTATCTAAAGCACTGGAACACATAATACGCTCACAGTTAACAGACTACCTCACCACACACGACTTACTTGATGAACATCAGTCTGGTTTAGAACAGGACATCACACAAGTACTGCACTACTTGACATTGTAGAGGACATAAGAGACTCAATGGACAAAAGCAAACTCACCGCAATAGTCCTACTCGACTACAGCAAAGCCTTTGACACAGTAGATATAGACTTAATGCTAGCGAGACTAAAGACACTACATCTGTCGGAAAACTGCCTTGATTGGTTTGCATCTTACCTCACTAATCGTCAGCAATCAGTTTCTGTTAATAATCGCATTTCTTCCGGGCGCTTGGTGAGGAAAGGGGTACCTCAAGGCGGCGTCCTCGCTCCTCTTCTCTTCTCGATTTATATTAATGACGTGACCAAGAAACTACAAAACTGCAAGCATCATCTTTACGCCGACGACCTACAGATTTACACACACTTTAGGCCTGACGAAATTAATGAATATATTGACAAAGTAAACACTGACCTCAGGCATATATCTTTATGGTCCAGACAATATGGGCTGAAACTAAATGTAAACAAAACGCAAGCAATAATTATCGGACATCCAAGGCTATTACACCTCATAAACAATGGCAATATGCCGGCTGTCATATTAGATAATGAACAAATTCCTTATACCGACGTCGTTAAAAACTTGGGATTTTACTTAGATTCTAATTTAAAATGGCATGAGAAAGTAAAACAAACATCTAAAAGGATCTTCTCCATAATGCATTCCCTAAAGCGACTTAAACATTTTCTTCCTACAACTCTTAAAAGAATTTTAATCCAAACTTTAGTGATGCCGCATTTTGACTACTGTGACGTTCTACTAACTGACATAAGTGACGGGTTGTCGGACAAACTGCAGCGTGTCCATAATATGTGTACCAGATTCATATTTAATGTTCGAAAATACGATCACATTTCTCCATTATTCCACGAATTGTCATGGCTACATCTAAAAGAGAGAAGAAAATCGCACTGTCTAATTCTCCTATTTAAGATCCTACATACCTCGATTCCCAATTATTTATCATCCCGTTTCCAGTATCTATCCTCAAACCATAACTTAAACACAAGATCACAACATAGTCTCTTACTTAATATACCGCAACATAGGACATCACATCACTCCATGTCATATACCATCTCCACTTCTCGCAACTGGAATTCCCTACCACAAGAAATAAGGGGCTGCCGGACATTGACATCTTTTAAAAGAAATCTAAATTTATATTTGCTCTAACCTCGACTTCATTATTATCCAGTGTAAGATATATATATATATATATATATATTAATTGGTGTTTCCCGTATAATGTATCATATTTATATTATTATTATTATTATTATTATTATTATTACTATTATTATTATTATCGTATTATTATTGTTATTACCCTATGAAATGTTGTTTGTACATGACATTTACATTGCTACATTTATTGTATCTTTAACTGTTTATAATTAGTACAGTGTATATCTATATTTGTCGAATATTTATTTGTATTTGTGCTGGTTGAGTGGAAGAGAGGGCCTTATGGCCTTAACTCTGCCAGAATAAATAAAGTATTATTATTATTATTATTATTATTATTATTATTATTATTATTATTATTATTATTATTATTATTATTATAAGGGTTTCTTTTTGGTATGCTATACATTCGGCTTTTGTTCTATATATAGGCCTAATGTAAACAAATATATTAAAATACTCATTTTTTCTTCCTTTATTTTCTTTCGTTTTTTGATGTACACATGAAGGTATATTTCATACCAAGTAATTTTCATATAAATATATTCTTGTACACTACATTTGGTATTATGTTGTCTGGAATATGCATAAAACGATACGTGAAAAGCAAATTAGGCCTATAGCTGATCAAGTGAGACACGAATTATTTCGAATTAACAGCTCTGTAATAGCGTCTTGTTGATAATAAACATACTTTAAACTAATCTCACTGATAATTGTGACACAAAGTGGCAAAATAATTCAATTCCTCATATGAAATCCGACTTTCATTTTTTCTTTGCCGATTACGAGGACGGCCTCAGCGATATTTTGAAACCTAATTCATTTGTAAGAAATGATTTACCAGTGCCCCCTGATGAATGAAAATGAAATAATCCCCTTTTCATCTGTTTACGATCCTGTGGAATAGAGTAAGCTCCATCTCTCTCACTACCGGAGCAAATGGGAGACTCGCGGTTACTACAACACCACGGTTAGTTATAAGGTGAAATATACAAATACATAACTTCCTTCCGCTACGTAAAATTAGAAATTTTAGCGCATAGCAATAAAAATGATGACACACTAACCTTCATTACGGAGCAACGCCACTGAATGTGCAATTAAAAATTAACTATGTAATTTGGTATCAACAGAATATTAATATTTCAGAGATTAAATTGAAAGCTGATTCTTCCATCAATTTACACTCTGAAATTTGTAGAACGAACAATGATAAAGATCTCCTTTATGAGGTAAATATTAAATACATTTAAGAACAGCACATTTATCATCTATTAAATGCTGCCACTTATTATACTTACTTACTCACTGGCACTATCGAACCCGTAGGTTCATGGCCGCGCGGACATAAGCTCTCCATACATCCCTATCCTGAGCTAATGTTTTCCAATCATTCCCTGTATAATCTACTTCCCTTAAATCATAGTTAATTTATTCTCCCACCTCCTTCTTGGTCTACCAACTGGGCGCTTTCCCTCTGGCTTTCCTACAAGAGGCCTCCACGCAAGTCCTTCATTACCCATACGTGCAACATGTCCTGCCTATCGCAGTCTACGAGACTTAACTGTTCTTATTATATCTGGCTTCCTATAAAGACCATGTAGTTCATTGTTAAGTAGTCTTCTCCATTCACCTGTCTGTTCATCTCTCTTTGGTCCAAAAATTTTCCTATGTACTTTATTCTCAAATACTTGTAATTTACTTTCCTCCCTTAAAGTAAGAGTCCATGTTTCGGACCCATATAATATAACTGGTAGAATAATAGTTTTATATATTTTTAGTTTAACGTTTTTTGAAACGAGTTGGGACATCAAGAGTCTCTGTAATGCATAATAGCACGCATTTCCAGAATTGTGCCTATGTTTAATTTCTTTGTGCATCTCATTCCTATTTGTGATTATTGTTCCTAGGTATTTGAATTCAGCCACTTCCTCAAAATTTCCCTCATTTGTCATTATCTGTCCATTTCCATTATATAATGTATATCTACGTGTCACCATATATTTAGTTTTACTGATATTTACTTCCAGTCCTAATTTCTTAGTGTTACTCAATAGTGTGTGCGTGTTGTCCTTCAGTATCTCCTCGCTATCGGACAATAATACTACATCATCAGCATAAACTAACAGCTTATTAACACCATTGAGTTGTAAGCCTTCCTCATTCTCTAAAGATTTAATGGCATGCTCTAGTACAAAATTAAATAGTAGAGGAGATAGTGCATCTCCTTGCTTCAACCCATTCTGGATTTCAAAAGTGTCGATAACTGTTTGCCTACACGCACCCTTCTCTTTGTGCCATTTAGAAACATTCGTATAAGTCTAACTAACTTTTTAGGAATTCCGAACTCCAGTAGGATACTATATAACTTCACCCACTTAATTGAATCATACTCGTATGCTTTTTTGAAGTCCACGTATAGTTGATGTACAGTACCATTATGTCACTTATTATACTGTACATATTTGAAAGCTAATTGATAAGTCATTATAGCAAATTGAAATATAAATTTTGAAATGTTCTCTTTAATATATTTTAGATAAGATTTTGTTATTGTAAGTGCATTCAGCCTTGTTATTTTCAACCAATACTTAGTAAAAATACACTGCTCAAAACAATTAGAGGAACACTATGAAATATGCAAATATGTTTTCATTGGATAAAGGTACAAACATGAAATTAATAAAGTATATTATTTGTGGTTATTTATTTATTTATTTATTGCTCATGTCAGTAAAAACAAATTAATAACGCTGACAAATAATTTTTCAAATAATCCCACTATGTAAGCAATTGAATCTTGTGCTTATTTTTCAAAGTTAAACACTCATTATATAGAATTAGTATCGTGTATGGCCTCCACGACATTTGATGACAGTTTGACACCTTCGTGGCATGCTCCCAATAAGATTCTGGATTTCCTCTTGCCGGATATTCTCCCATTCCTCCTTCAGAGCATCTCCAAGTTGCTGCAGAGTTTGTGGAGCTTGATGTCGGTTCCTGACCTTCCTGTCTAGAAGCTCCCACAAGTGTTCAATAAGGTTGAGGTCTGGGCTGACCGCTGGCCACTCCATTACCTCAATTTCATTCCTGCTCAGGAAATCCCTGGTGACAGCCGCTGAATGTGCCCTGGCATTATCCTGCATAAACAGAAATCCAGGGCCTACTCCAATGGCAGCAGGTACTACATGCTCTTCCAGAACGTGCACGATATACCGGACAGCATTCAGTCGCTGGGGAACAAGTACAAGGTCCGTACGATTGTTGTACATAACTCCGGTCCATACTATTATGGAACCTCCTCCGAATCTATCAATTTCCTGTACAGCCTCTGTAGAATTTTTTTTTCTCTCCTGGCCGTCCCCACACCCTCAATCGACTATCAGAACGTGTAAGACGATACCTGGATTCGTCCGAGAAGAGCACAGACTCCCAGTGGTTCAGGTTCCAATCACCATGGTTTTCAGCATACGTACGTCTTGCTGCCTTATGCCCACTTGTTAAGCGCGATTTTTTAACGGGCCTTTTTGGACTAATATTCTCTTTCCTTAATCTGTTCCTTATGGTTTGTTCTGAAACCGGATTCCGGAAGCCATATGAAGGTCATTCTGCAGGTCTTTTGCAGTTTTTGTACGCTGTCGAAGAGCAGAAAGAACAACGTATCTGTCATCCTGGGGGCTTGTTTTAAATGTACGGCCCTGGTCACGTCTTCTACAATACTGACCTGTCTCTCTGTGCCTATTGCGTAACCTGGACACCACGGAAGGAGAAACCCCAAGCTCTGTAGCCACTTGTCGCAGAGATTGACCTTGTAAAAGATGTAGAGCATGATACACTTCAAACTCATTTAAATGCCTCATTTTATCAGAGACTTCAATAAACAAGGCAATAATCAACATTCGTCACTATAGCAACATCAGGAAGCTTTACCAATTAGAAGTGGCCAGTGCCTTCCAAAATAAAAAAAATCTCTATATTTGTTATTTGAGGTAATTTCTCTGTATTTAGGCCATGGATCTTTAAAATTTGTATCCAATGATAAAATTAATAATTCATTTTACATATTGTCCAACTTTCAGCATCACAGCTTTAAAAAACAATTACTTATTCAATTTATTACAAGTGTTCCTCTAATTGTTTTGAGCAGTGTAAATATAACGTTTTCTATCTAAACTGAGATTTCAACCTTTATGCGCTGAAGCACTAAGAGTTTTTGTTATTTAAGAAATCCAGGAGCAGACACAAATCGTCCTCCATTCGAAATCACTGTGAGACTATAGTAGTGAACCACTATACAGAGTACAGTAGGGTTTCTTACATTAAAAACAAATTATTATATGTTTTATTGTGTGTCATATTAGCTAATTTTAAAAATGATATAAAATTAATGTACTCAGTCTTGGTTTTCGAATGCAATTGTTAATGTACGTTGAAATATTATTCTATTTAATCGAGATTTGAACCTTATATCTCCAGCTATATGCTCTGCCGTTCCTACCAATTTTGCTGCTAAAGGAAATTTAGGAGCAGACACACACACACAATTCTCTATTTGAAATGTGTGTGTAACATCTGGTTTCCTTTTGTTAACAATATAGTTATTACAATGGTGTTAATTATAGAGATGATATTAAATTCATGTGTCGATGTGTTTTGTTTTAATGTAATAGTTAATACAATTTAAAAGAAAAATCTGCCTATAAAAGATTAGAAACCACGCTATCTTGCTTTGTGAGTGGCGCACTGACCGATTATTGCTACAAAGAGAATTCAGGAGTTGACACAAATCTTGTTCTGTTAGAAATTCCTGTGTAACCCGATTACTAAACTTGTATACACATTACAACAGGGTTGCTTCTCTTGTGATGGATTTCATTCCATGCCGTATTGTACAGGGTGTTTCAGAATAACTATTACAGATTTATAGGCGTTGTAGAGGGAACGAAGTAGATAAAGTTTTGATAAGGAGCGCATGTCCACAAAAGTACCATTTCGATGTAAAACAAGGTTGAAAATCGAAACACAAAAGGCTGATAACGTGAGTCTTGTGTTTCAGAATAAGTATTACAGTCTTCCTGGGGTTGTACTACACGTGTCGAATCGGAGGAAGATCTTCTTCCACGAATTCTGGCGGCAGCATAAATTATTGAAGAAACACCAGATCTTGTGCGGCGGGTGTATGAAAACATGCGTCGCAGGTACACTTTGTACAAGGTACATTATGGTCACCACGTGGAACCACACTTGTAGTACAACCCCTGGAAGTCTGTAGTGCTTATTCTGATATACATGGCACATGATATCAGCCCATTGTGTTTTGATATGCAAACATATTTTACATCGAAATGGTACATTTCACTTCCGGATATGGGGTTTTTATCAAACCGTTATGTATTAAGTCCCCTCAACAACCCCATGAAGTCTGTAATATTATTCTGTAGATGTTGCAACTAACGTAATCAGACTTTCTCCTCGCATGCAAAAACTAATACAACTCAATATCATTTATTCTGCCTAAAAATGATTGTACATCCTTTATCTCTAGCATTACACGCTGGTGCACTAACCTGGTGTGCTACTTAGGCAGACACAAATGGTTTTCTGTTCTACATCCCCGTGTAACCGTATTAGCCAACTTCTATTCACATTATAATAAGTCGTTTCTATTGAGAAGATAATGTAACGGGATTTAATGCATGCA
This sequence comes from Diploptera punctata, assembly GCA_030220185.1. Classification (NCBI taxonomy): domain Eukaryota; kingdom Metazoa; phylum Arthropoda; class Insecta; order Blattodea; family Blaberidae; genus Diploptera; species Diploptera punctata. The sequence goes on along the minus strand of JASPKZ010007808.1, from coordinate 76,886 downwards.
GTATCAGGTAATTAATGTATTCCGGCTTGTTGGGTCACATGCAATAGCTAACACAATTTATTAGAAACAAAATAAAATCTACCTACACCATTATCGTAACTCCAGATTTGCGTCTACTTCTATAATGCATAAGTAGCACAATTGGTTAATACGAGAACCCGTAAAGCTGGAGATTTTCTGTTCAAATCCCGGTGTAGAAAAATAATTTTACTATTTACTTGTGTTAACTATTATATGCGAATACAATATCCGATTCCGATTGAGGGTCTTTCCACTTTTCAGCGGTTGCCCTTTTACCAGCCGGCTGCTGGCCCTTCACATCCACATGTGTCAATCACAGAGGTAGATGATCAACAGCCAGTGTAGGGGTGACATGTGGTTAGCATGTCGAGTCCCCCAGCCGTTATAGCTGGTTCCTCAACCTGGAGCCGCTACTTATTGTAGCTACCCAATTGCCTCACGATGCTGGGTGGACACCGGTCCCATACTGGCCGAAATACCATGAGAAAATTTCTTTCCCCATGGAGACTCGAACCAGCGCAAGTCCCGTAGCTCTGCGCCAAGGCTTCCTACCTTAACCGCTCGGCTACGGCGCGGGACGAATACAATATCAAGTTTGTAATTAGCTGACATGACATGACATAACGTGCTGCTAGCAGTAGCGACCCTGATGTAATCTGAACACAAGTTCACTAATATGGTCACACGGGGATTTCAAATAGAGAGATATTTGTGTTTGCACACTGATTGCCTAACTAACACAAATTGTTAGTGTGCAGCGTAAAGCAGGAAGTCAAGTGTTGAAGTCCAATTCAGGCAGATATGTTTCTTTTTTGTTGAATTAACTACTGCAGCGAACAAAAGCCTACATACATTAACTTCAATATCGGCTGTCAGTAGCCGAGTGGTTTAGGTAAGATGCCTTGGCGCAGACCACACGACTTCCGCTGATTTGAGTCTCCATGGGGGAACAAATTTCTCATGGGACCTGTTCTCCCCCACCATCGTGGGCAATTTCTACATCAAAAATTAAAAAGATGACTGCAATAAGTAGCAGCTATAACGACCGGTGAACCCAATATGCTGAATACATGTCACCCATACACTACCTCTATAATTAGCACATATGGATGTGAGGACAGAAGCCGGCAGGTAACCCAAGAGCCTTCTAGGCCTATCGCGCCTTGCAGTTTTTTTATAATTAGCTGATACAGCATGAACAGAATTCTATTATAATGTAGTGTTAATTGAAGCGATATGTTAGTAATATGAATACAAGTTCATTAATACAGTCACACGGGGATTTCCATCTCATGAACTCAGTTTAACCTCTCACCTTACAGGTACTTTACACAGACACATATCACCCGGGCACCACCTGTCAGGAGAGGCATCTTAACTATGAATCACACTCATACTTACCGACATGGAGCGACTCCCCGCACGAGTCTCTGATACAACACAACATTATGTCGAAAAACACCCATCACACACACGCACACGCACACATACACACACACACACACACACACGCACACACACACAACACCACACACTAAACATAAGGATTATAATCCTTACTTAATTGTAATATTATTGTGTTTTCTTTTTTGTTTTACGTTATAATTACCAAACATTCTCTATTGTAACGGAGTGTCAACAGCACGTACGGCTTATTACCCGTGCGACCCATATTTGTAAATAAAGTCTAATAAAGTGCTACTAAACATGACTTGTATGGTAATATTGATTATAATGGCCGGATGATGTTCGGGAACCGTTTGGTCCCTAGCGTCTCCCGACATTTGTCTTACGGGGATTTCAAATTGAGGAACATACGTGTCTGGTCCTTGTTTGTTTATCTAGAAAGATTGGTTAGTGCGATAGAGCGTAAATATTGAGATCTGTGGTTCAAATCCAAGTATATGGAGATTCCCTTCTATTTATCTTTATCTTGTTATTCTGTTTCCAATTTAATCTTCACCGTTCTTTAAACATTGAACCCCTGCAGGGCTCTTGGTCTGCCAGACGATAATCGTGACACACTTTGCTGATGTAAGGTCAGCCTGACGAGTCCCCTAGCTGTCAGACATACTACGTAGTGTAGATAGTGGTCATCAGTCACACTGGGGGAAATTACTCGAGAAAATTATTTTTCCCAAGGGACTCAAATCAGCGCATGTCCCGTTCCTCTGAACGTATTGTCGATTGTCTTAGAAAATGTAAGGTTATCTGTTATTGGAATTATTTATATTCGTAAGCTAATTTATTTTTAATAATTCTGAATCTTTTTCGCCCTCATTTGTCTTCAGTCTTTAACATTATGTTTATTATGTAACATGTTTTAGCAAATCAAGTTAGGTCCAGTTAGTTACAGAGTTAATAAAACAGTTACATTTTATAAAATGTCATGGAAATCTCTAGAACAAATGACAATTTAAGGTACAATCGTGTTTCTAGAATTACCTTGAAAAAGATACATATATAACTCAGACTTTTAAACTGTAAACAATTGACAGTCCCCAGCCGTTTGATGACGTGATTCCTAGAACCACAGGCGATCATGATAACCTGTCCTTACAAAATACCGATTATAGAACTTAAGAAAATTAGAAGGAGAATATAAAACATATTACGTAGAACAACATTTTCTTCTAATTCTAGGCACACTAAATAGAAGTTAAAAAATGTTCTCAAATTATATTCTAATGTAACTTTTCCAAACACAGAAATGCGATTATGGAACAGTCGACAACTATGCTACATATGTTATTTATGCTGATACCGCGCTGTCTTCGATCAGTTAAGTTCATTTGATTTTCTAATTAAAGACAAATGTCATTACAATATGTACAAAATTCATCCTGTTGCAAAGCGATAACGAGCATGATGACGTAACAATTATTATAACGTTACGAAGCAGCGCCACGGAATGTACAGTAACATTGTAATTCAATTCAATTAAATATTAATATTTCACAGATTAAATACAAAACTGGTTTGTGTTTCATTATATGGAGCAGTTATTTTTACACATACAAATGGACAAACGCTTCCATCTTCATGTAAATATTGAATGCGTTTTCAAATACATTTATCGTAAGTAACGCCACGAGTGATTTCCAAATTATCGATACATTCACGACTCACGAAGTGGAAATCAAGAGTGGCATTTGTTACGACAATTTAACGAAAAAATTAACCTGTTTACTCACAAATCATTATTTAACTATAGTTATTTTAAAATATTTATATATTTAATGTAAACGGTGATGTTTGAAAACAAATGAGAAATGATTGGTATGCTTCATTTTCTTCCCTTGTTCATCACTGCAGCCAGATCATAATGTTATTTATTGCCAAAGGATCGCAATATTTTAAGAATGCACCCTAGTGGAGAAATTTATAAACAACGTTACAGGTATCAATTAATTTGATGTCCTATGATGTAGTTATGTCAATTATATTTTCTGCAACGTCATTTCTTGGAAAATAATTCGTTTAAGAAAGTGCAAACAGTGTTTTCTTTTTTTGCGGTATAATCAATTGTTACAAATGTTTTATATTATATATCGCATGCGCTTTCTGCTGACATTCATGCACTATATATAAAATCTTGTAGCCGTATTTGTTATGGGGTCAGTCACTGCAAAATAATGCTATGACCTATTCAGAATGTTAAAAAGGAGGCGCTTTGTTTATTATGATAAACTTTAGTTGATAAATTTTAGGCGAAACGTGACTGTGATTGGAGTAAATAAGAAATAATTGAAATGTGATTGGTCATTGACTCCCAATTGGGGCATGAGTCAAATAGTCATCGTTAATTTGCTTGTTAATATGTACTGAATATATATTTGTTAAGGATAACTAACTGAAATTAGAACAAGTGCAACTCTCAAAATATGAATCTTTTATTTTCCATTCTGATGTTCACTTTTAAAATTAAACCTCTTCATTTTTTACACTAAACTACACTCCAGGGCGTCCGAGTACCAACTTGTAACATATTTTATCAGCTGACTATAATTGAGATAGAATAAGATTGTCAAAGTTAGTTTTCTCAACCTGAAGTTACTGTTTACTGAAGTTACCAAAATTCCTCACGATACTGCTTGGGTACCGGTTATATACAGGCCGAACTTTCATGCGAAAAATCTCTTTAAGGTCTCAAACCAGAGCACCTTCTGTAGTTCTGAGTGGACCTATGATGCATTGAACTGCTGCATTCTTCAGAATCTGTATTATTTATTATTATATGCAAATGTTCGGAATAATTGTTTTCTTGTCTATTGTATGTTTTGTTGAAAACCTCCAGTTTATCCAGTTGTTTATAAGAACCGTGTTATTAATATAACTGTTTCCCCTTATTTTTCTCCATCTTTTTCACGATATAGCAAGAGATTTTGCCCTCACCCTTCACGATTATACATTTTTGAATTTCGATAAAACATTGATACATTTTGGGTCTAATTTAAGATAAAACTAACACATATTTATTAAACCTTCTGAAACCTCTGTAAGTCTCGAGATATCTGAGGGAAATAACTACAAGCTTTCTCACGGCAGATGATAAAAGATGATCTTACTATCGGAGTTAAGACTCTTGGTATATTCGAGGTTAAGGCTCGCGTCTTTCTAGCAAATCTGCACGTGACATCAGATGGTTTGGGAACCCTGTTCTATGGCCTTTATATTCTAAGAACATACATCCGCTATACATTCCGTTTTGATGTTGAGTTGATACTCAGGGAAATGGAACTAAATTAATATATAAGCAAAGTTGTACTGATCGCATCGGGTATTGAAAACTGCGACCTTCTGATGTAGCATGTAGCACGTAATTACCTTCACACATTTTCAATAAGCTTCCTCATATTTTTTCAGCAAGTTTTATTTAATACATTCTTCATATTGCAGCTGAAGTTTTTATTTATATTTATACACATATTTGTCTTCACTTCTTTCTTTTTTACCCACAACAGGACTTCATAATGTTCGTCATGGGTGGACGACAGGAACTGTAAATAGGTACACAGTGACTGGCCTCGCTGGATCCGTAATTTCCAAATACCTACGCCAAACGTCAAGCACAGCACAGAACAACACAGCATAAGAAATTGCCAGATGTAAGTTTGACAGAAGAATTGTTGAATAAATAATAATTATGAGATATATTTGCATGACTTTGATGTTGGAGAGGTTGTTTCCATGTTTCAAAAACACAAAATACTAAACTACAAAAATAACCAGCAATTTTATGCGAGAGATCAGATGAGTTGAAGACCCGTATTATTGTTCGTATGTCACATTGTATAATTGTACCTATGTTAGAATTAACTACAAAACTACAACTACAAAAGTGGGGATAAGATTAAGATATGATTAAATCAAAATTTATAGAAACGTATGTCACAAGTACTGAGTAGTGTTGAAAGTAAAGAACAACATCTGAGAAAAAGGGAGACACGCCAAAAGAAACCAGCCCTGGATCAGATTCTTCCACAACCAACCCCACATGAAGTCGTGAACTAGGATCCAACAAATCAAGGACGTGTGCTAACTACTTGCGTCACAGAAGAGCTTAAACCAGAAGTTGTGTTGTTATTTTCAAGCCCCCTTATACGTAAATACTTTGGAACAGAAACCAGACAAAACACAATCCATCAATGTCGGAGGAGACATTTTGATTATCCAATAATGGAAATGGTGTAAGAGAGATTAAGATGCAGTATGAACCTAGAGAAGATACAGGAGGGAACCGCTTCCTCCTACAAGTTGGGAGCTGAATGTTAGGCCAGTCTTCATTAATAAATTCCTCAAATATGTATCTTCAGACAAACATAATTCATAAGCGTTCAATCAAGTTATGCTATTATTCATTAATGATGCGTTATTACAGTTGAGATTGTTAATGTTGAAATTCAGAACCAGACGAGTTGAGCGGATATTTTTATTGTTGAGATACTTTTACGTGTCGTACATCTAGACGAGCGGCCAAAGTCTTTAGTTTTTATCCGCATGAACCGATATTCAGGACTATTTTCCGACCAGTTTTGGAACTGTGAACTAAACCCATCGACTACAGAAACTAAGAAGAAGAACATATGAAACGTCCGCTGTAATTACTCGCCACATTCTAAATTGTCTACAAACAGTAACGCTATGTATATTTTTTAAAGGAAAAGCGATGCTTATGATTACGAATATTGAAACAGGATTTGAACGGTGAAAACTACCTTCCATTTGCTATTAAATCGGTGCGAGCCTTTTTCCCTATGTACAATTTAGCCTAATATATTTAATAAAAAATATAAATATACCTTTAAAACATTTGCATGACATGCGTTTTGCCGCAAAGCGATAACAAGAATGATGTAAAACTCTTAACGTTTCGAAGCAACGCTACCGATTGTAAAATTGAAAAATAAAAACAAAATCTAAAAAGAAATTATTAAAATGTTAATATATTACAGATTAAGTTTAAAACTGTTTCATACATATTAATAATAACACTACTATCCATAGTAATAACATTTTTATTTATACACAGATTTTTAATGTTTACACATATTTCTGTGTCTAAAGGAATTATAATAATACTAAAATTATAAATTAAATGGGAAACCGCATTTAATACATGCACATTACACGCGAAGGTAATATTCCAAACAAAGTTAAAGCAAATATAGATTTAAATTGTTTTAAATGATACGAAAGTGCAGCAGCCCCTGATTGTATTTACTAGGGAATTCCAGTTGAGAGAAGTGGAGATTATATCCCACTACATCCAGTAATAATCAGAATATATTATTATAATAGAAATGAATGTTTGTACTAGACTTGCTCGGTGGCGTAATCGGTAGCCCACTGGGATATATATATATATATATATAGATAGATATTATAAATATATTTTTGACATTTGCCAATGAAGGCAAATATGATATGAAAAGAAATGCATTCTTTTTTCTTTTCATATCATATATATATATATATATATATATAGATATTATAAATATATTTTTGACATTTGGCAATGAAGGCAAATATGATATGAAAAGAAAAGCATTATTTTTTCTTTTCGTATCATATATATATATATATATATATATATATATATATATATTATTATTATTATTATTATTATTATTATTATTAACTTTTTGACAAATGCCAATGCAAGCTCAAAATATCTTGTTAAGAAATAAAAATGCTCGGACGCGATTTGAACCCGGACTTCTGGATTTACACCCACTACATATAGTAATAGTGAGAATATATTATTACTGTATGTATTAATAGATGAAAGTTTTGAATTGAATCTGTGAAATATTAATAAATCATAATTTTTATTTTAAAGTAATATTTTTAATTTTACGTTCAGTGGCGTTGCTCCGTAACGTTACAGTAATTTTTAGGTACGTCATAATTCCTGTTGTCGCTATGCAACAAAAGTTTCATGGAAAATGTTTTTTAATAAACATATTTGAGCTAATTTAACGTCAGATAAAAATCCTCATATCGATTTTAATAATAAATTATATCTAATTTTCTCATGGAATCTCCTATTCAAATATTCATAAGCACTGTTTTATCTTAAAAAAGTTAATTTACAATTTTATGTAATTTGACATTGGGCAAGTAATGGACACAATACAATATATATAGTACTCCTTTTCCTTCTACTTCTCCTGCTCCTTATTTCTGTTACACCCGGTAGTCAAGTTGATACTGATTAAATAATGATTATATTGTGCGGTTCGCACTTTCAAACCTTGTCGCGTTCTATGGATATTTCAGCCGTAAATTCAATGGGAATTAAAAAGGATGTAAATATAAAAATACCACATTTTTAAAGGATTTTAGGATGAATAAATGTTATCTTCTGCCACAGTTAGTCCAAAAACATTCAAGACTAGAAGTGTGTGAAACACTGGCTCTTAGAGTGGTAGCGAAGTATGGATATTGAAACAGAAAGAAATACAGAGACTTAGATCTGCTGAAATCTGATATCTTCAAAGGACATCTGGCTACACACTACTAGATCACAAAAAAAAAGAAGACATCTTGGAATAATTACACATGGGACCTCCAGAAAACAAAATTTCAGATGATATGTCAAGATGGGTGTAACATATTCGATTGGATGATAACAGGCAGATGTTAGGCTATGAACCTGCAGGAATAAGAAGAGTTGTTATCTCGTAACAATTGTCTAGAAGGTGCGAGCCTTAACCTCCTGTTATTCTAAGCTAAGGCCTCAAGTGGAATAATTTTATAACTTTTGGAGCAACTAGCACTTAGGTTTATGTTTACTTTTTTCCACAAACATATATATATGCATGACACGTATCATAAGAAATGTGAAATTATGAAACATGAACACGAATAACTTAAAGAAATAGCAATTACGAGAGATTTTCAATAAAGAATCATAATTAATTTTTCACCAAAATATTTGACTCATCCTCAGTACTTTGTAGTTGTCTCGTTGAGATGCAATGTAAAGACGTCCTGCCTTCGCCAATTTAACTACCGCCTCCGTGTGTTGTTTCTTCAGATTATGGATCAGAGCACGGGTGTAAATCCTGATTACAGAGATGACACACTTAACTTTAATTTTTGCAAGATGCACAGGAACAACATTTCCGATATGACACCTCATTCAGCTTGTTGCACGGAAATGTGAACTTTTCATTCCAACATGGCTGACATGCGCACCACTCACGGATACCAACAGCGAGAGATGATTTTAATCTTCTGCCACGTGTACATCGTGTACTAATATAACAAATGTAGTGAAACCACATATTTGCTGTTAAATTAAGGCTATAAAAATAATGATACTGTTTATTGAAATGAGAAAATATTGTGTTAATAAAATCGATATTTCAAATAAATAGATAACCAGGAGTTTACTAACAAAACAAACAATAGCGGGGAAAAGTGATGAGGATATTTGAACATTGTAAATATGTTTCTGTATTATAAACAATGTAGAAAGTGAAAAATACAGGTGTATGCCTTGGCGCATTACTATGGGACATTCTCAGTAGGCAACACATTCTCATGAATTTGTTATTAGATCGATGTCCGCGCAGAACCGTGAGAAATACAGCTGTGGGGAACACATATACCGCACGGTCTACCTCTAATAGACAAAGGCTTGGAAATTCAAGAGCCTTATAGCTCGAGGGTGTGTAATTTAGAATAAAGAACGGAAGCCATTAATCTTAAAATAGACTAACGATATGTTATTTTTAGTGATGTGAAACAAAATATTAGTAACTTTAAACTGAAATGTATTTTAATAACCAATAAGTTAGTTTTCAAATAAGCTGCACGTGTATACGTACCTGTAGGAGACTGGTGTCTCAGCTGTATCAGCTTAACCTGTGAAATATTAATATTTTAGTAAAATTATTTAAGGTGATTTTTCTCAATTTCGTATTCAGTGGCGTTGCTTCATAACCTTACAGTTATTACGTCATAATTTGTTTCATCGCTGAACAACAAAGAGGGTTTTGTACAAGAGCTTCAATTTATTATTTTTTAAAAAAATGTTAATTGAACGAACGAATAGATTTAATTAAATTATTCCATGACATCTCCTGCTTCATGTTCATAAAGACAGTTTCATCTTACAAAAATTACATTAAATTCAAGTTTAGTTAATGTAATTTTGGTAATGTAACCTGCATTCATTTACAGTAAATTATTCTTAATCCTCACCATTTTTAAATCTTTTTCCCACATTTGCTGCACTCGATCTGTTACCAGGTTCACATCTCAATAATCATTAAAGTGAAAATATAAAAACTGTTATTCTCTCAGTTATATTATGCGAAACGTTGCACTCTTGCTTTATGGGAGGAGACAAGCTTATCCCATAGCAACATGCCATTGAATCATTATAGGGAGATTTGGACGCAATATTTTTTAGTTTTTTTTCCCACGTAGTACCGTGGTCATCTTAAGACCGCGCCACCGTCGCTATTTTATCTCGTCCGATCTCGTGAATGTACTATGATGATGATGATGATCTCGTTCTCTACGGTTCTCTATATGTGGATTAAATTTAAATAAATCAACGGTAGAATTGTTATGTACTATACGAAGAGAAGTTTTGAGGTTGAATATAATATAATATTATTGATGCATCGAAGTTAATTGTTAAAATAATTAATTATCTACAATCCGAAGGATAAAGTGAAGCTGGAAAATACAGCTAATGGAAGGTAGGTGAATGATTACATATGGTATAATTTTTCTCAAAAATGTTTACTTCAGAAAATAGTGTTTTCAAATAATAGGCCTAACTGTGAATTATGTAAATTGGCACGCCGTATATTTTGTTTGCATCATGACATTAAAATACCCCTTAAAAAATTGTTTATAGGCCTACCTAATTTATTTTTATTTCTTAACCTGTAATGTGTGTACCTATTCATCATTATTTCTTTCACAGAATAAACGAGGCTGTAAAGATCAAATCCTATGTGTGTATTTTCGTATGACAGTGATTGGGAAGTCTACACATGTATAAAATTTTAGGTAAGTAAATTTGAGGTATTCAGAGTGGATCTAATGCTGCTACCTTCATTTTACTAACTTTGAAGTTTCATTATTTTTGTTTTGTGTTTCTTATTAGATTCAGTTATGAAAGTGAGATAGCATTATTCAGAACACCCATAAGTGTAAAAATTAATCTTGAAAGATAACAGAAATTTAGGTATAAAGTTTCCATTATGTGACAAAAAAATGAAAAAAACTTCTGTTTACCTTTCCTAATAATTTTTAAGTCCTGCAGAATAACAGTGCACATGTGCAAACATTTATAAAAAGTTTATAGAGTTGTATTGCTAGATGGAACCACGTAGATGTGAAATCGATATGACAAACCTTTGCAATAAATTCCCCTTCCTAACCTAACTAAACAATTTACATGCATATTATTTAATTAAATGTTCACTAACTTTTTAGCTTCGGAACCTAACAAAATGAAATGAGAACATCCATTTTTGAATATTGATTTTATTCCAATTTCACAGATATCTCCACCATTTAGTAGAAGTTCATTTAAGCGTTTGCGCATATGCACAACAAATCTGCATAACTTTGAAGAAATCATTGCATACATAGATAAATATTTAATAATTGTAAAAAAAAGTTATAAGTTTTGTTGCAAATGTTAGTAAAGGCAGAAGAAGTACGTAGAGAAACAGTATTAAAAGAATATACTATGGAAACTGAAGGGTAAGGTAATGTAAAGTTGAGCCAAAAAAAATCCAAGTCTAAGTAGATCCATACACATGTGCCAACAGATAAAACTGGATATAATTACAAATCATATGAACCGCCAATATACACAGCATATTAGAATGCTCGTTGCCAACCAGAGGAGAAACATACCAATATTGAAGACTTATACTTAAAAAAGAAAGTAAATAAACACTGAATGGCAATAATGAAGACAGTGTAATCATTATTATTAGTTTATTTATGGTATTAGTATTCTGTCCTTTTAAGTAAAGTATTTTCAGGTATTGTAATTTCAATTTTCAATGCAAGTTTTGACTGCTTGTGAAATATTACAAGAAAGAACTTAAAAATATGTAAGTGTATATGTAAGAGTCCCGGTCTAGGCGAAAATTTTTCTCTTCAAATATAAGTGTATACATGTACATAATACATATACAATGGTTCAGGATCATATTGTGTGAAGTCCATCTTTTTACAATTCTTGTTGTGAATGTTACATTTCCAAAGCCATTTGATAATAAATCAGGAATTCAATATTTTGATTAGTAACACCTTTGGAAAATTAGAGTATGAAATTCTTGGTTTTTATTTTTTTTTCAATGGCCTATATATGTATATATACATATATATGTGTTTGTATATATATATTTTTTTTCCAGGCTCTACAGTAGGTGTAAAGAAGTTGCGCTTCAAGAATATCTACAAGTGTATTGCAAGAACATACCAGTACATTATAGACTATGCAGAAAAGTGGTTGTGTTTTATTAAAAACAAATTTTTGAACTATTATAGAGCATATTTTAAATTACAAATTTTAAAATTATGTTAATATTGTGTCGTGTAAATTTTATTCATCCTTACTTCTACCTCGTTGAGAACTTTCTATGTCTTTTATAACATTTATTTAATATGTGCAAAAAAATCTTAATATGAAGTGTTGGTAATTACTTAGAGAACAAAACTGTTCCGTCAATTTTAACAACAATAATTTGGCCTAACATTAAACTATTCAGCGATTTCCTGGTAGTAATGAAGGTAGGCATTTGTGTTAGGCTTAAATAGGTGTGTAAGCCTAAAATGTCAAACAATTTGGATTCTTCTCGCAGGTGGATATTGGACCAGCAGCTAGCTGGTAGGCCAAGGGCATTCTCAGCTTGTTGCACCTTGGAGAATATACATATTTCTTCTCTAATGAACTATTAGATTTTGTAATCAAAATGTAAAGGTAGGTGATCCCATTATAGGGCTTGGGGTAATAGGAAGCTAGTAAATAAATGTGAAATAATCTTCTTATAAAATTACATATAAAATAGTTAGGTTTATTGTTGAAATATTGAATCTTTAACTACGTATGTGACTGAAGTTTCATTGAAAAAATTCTGTTCATCTTGAATAATGTACATACTGCAGTAACTATAAAATGTATAATTTTTTAAAATATTAATTTTAATATAAGGCAATAAATCAATCATGTTATTTCATTTTTAAAAGCAAACTAATCAAGACAAGTCTGGTTACTAAATAGAGTTGATGTGCGTGCATTCACGTATGAGTAGTTCAGAATAGAGAAATGATGCATAGAATTTGTTTTTGCTACATTCTTATAAACCCAAGGTATTTTTAAATTTTCATTTTAAGAACATTTAAAAACTTGTGCTTAAATTACTTTATGGTTTCAGTTCTTAAAAAACAAATAGCATATTAGACTCATTAGACCAGGCTCGTCAAATGGTGCTCCTTAGCATATCCATTATCCAGATCCTGTTTGATATTTCTTAATGGAAATAACACAAGAAATGTTACTTTGTAAACAATTTTGCATTTTTTATTTTTACTTAAGAAAATTATTACAAAAATTTTGCCAATATTTTTGTTGTATAGGTCTAACATTTCCAATTATTTTCTAATAAATAGCGATTTCCCATATTCATTATGTTCATCTAAAAGTGGAATGGTTTTTAATAAATACTTATGAAATTGTGTAAATCATTTTAGTCAACTTACTAATTGATGAATTTAAAAAAAAAAATTAAAATCATTTATAGTTAAAGACATCTGAAAAGTTGGCAAATTTCTTGTAATTTTCATTTGAAGAGAGTAAGAATAAAACATGCTAAAATTGTCCACAAAGTAGCATTGCTTGTGTTTAGCTTTAAATTTTATTTTTAAAAGAATGGGTAAGGATAGGGTACTTTTATTGCGATTGAGCCACCGTGGCCATGCTCAAGTAGTACCGTGGTCATCTTCAGATGGCGCAGCGGTATGAAATTGCGTCCAAAATTTAACACAGAGAGGCCGCTCTATTCGGTTCTCTATGCATAGCAAGGGATCCTGACGAATGGAATTTGTAACGGGAGCATAGATGCGAGTCTTGCACTCACCAGATAACTGCCCGGCCAGTAGAAATAAGACCATATGTCATTGCTAACACGCCCCTAGTGAAAATACAGTCACTGGTAAACATTTTTAAAATCACAGATTAATTATTAAATAATATACGCTCTTGTTTATCCGCGGACAAGTTACATTCACTATATATTTATGTACACGGTATATTTTATAAACGATGGCGGTCAGTTAAAGTTTTAAATAAGCACCAAGTTTCACATTTAATATAAATTTTCAACAGTCTTCGAATTCTACATCTGACCTGTCATCTCCATATTCCATTTGGTAAATTTCATGACAACTCTCATCATTACTTTTATTCTTCTCGATTATTTTCCCCATGATTCCATCTGTCTCCCAGTAAGCGCGTTCGCTGTCTTTATTGAATATGGTTTCCCATTCATTTTACTAATATGTTCAAAGTTTACCGACATTTTTTTCAATATATATATATATATATATATATATATATATGACATGGTAAGAAAAATAAATGCCTGGACGGGATTCGAACCCGGAACTCTGGGTATATATAATAACACCAATGCCACCGAGTTGTCTTTATGGCATTTCTGGCAAGGCGGAATTGTAATGCACTTCGTAATTTAGGGCGCCTGGAAGGCGGAATTACGTTAGCCCGAAGATATGATAGGTGACAAATGAGAATGTAGCACCAGGAGAGCCCTTAAATCTAAATTTAACCTTAATCCAGACCATATGCGACCATTGAAATAATTTCCTTTAAGAACAAACTCATGTGGTCTGACTGGGAATCGAACCCGGGACCCCATAAACCTTAGTCAGAAGCTCTGACCACTTCCCAGTTAGGCTGGTCAAATATTTAAATTTAAAAATGGCATTTTTACTACCAACTCACTATCTTACATCTCCCCAAAATAATGACATGGGATTTAAATTGGGATGTAGGTGAAAGTCTCACAACTGCACGATTACTTTCTGCTAATATTGTGTACGTTTAGTGTGTTGGTTTATTAATGTATCATATAAATGCGTTTTAGTGATTTTTCTCGGTGAGTATATTTAGTTTAATTAACCCGGCTTTTTCAAGGAATTTGATGTTGGCGCTTTATTTATCTATATGAAACATTGTCAACAACTAAGATGTTTTATTTTTCTTTCTCCTTTATTAATGTTCTTATATCCAATTAGTGACGTGAATATTAAAAATTATCTCCCAAATTTAACTGTGAACAGATTTTCCTTTTAACTTCGAAACGGTGAGAGACATTGAGTTACATAAAACAATATACTTCAAAATTATTAAATAATTTACATCCACGTCACATTACAATTTTAAAACTACAGGATGTAAAAGTACAAGATATTAAAATTAAGAACTATTGTTTATAATGTAACAGCAATACGTCACTTGTCACTAACATTTACAACTGACTGTACTCGTACGTAGTACAAGTGAGATTGTTTTGTTAGCACGTGTCTGGCAGAGAATTTACAATACTCAGCAATCTTGGTAGGCTCGTCCACTGGATTGACCGTCAAGGACATTCTTCTAAATCCATTGCGTGGTCTATACGAGTATCTGATAATAAAGTTCTGAGGAAAATTTTGGATCAAACGGAGTTGAAGAAAGAAGCGAATGGAGGATAATGCTTAATAGTGAGCTGCGTGATCTTCATTTGAAACCAGATTTATGAGAATATTTAAGTCTCGCAGTCTGCGCTGGGCAGGGTGTATATAGCACAAATAGGGAACGAAATAGGGGCTTGGAAACTCATTGTAGGAAACCCAGAGGGTAAGAACCCAATATATAGGCCTGGAATAACATTAACCACACTTTGAGTGAAAAGTTGGTTATGCGGGGGATGAATGGAATAATACAGATGTTGTTGATCTAACGGTACAAGTAACTTTTAAACTGTGCAGTTTTGAAGTCTGGGGACTGATTACCTCGCTGTATCTTGAAAAACTTAGAGAATAATTTATGAAGAAGTATATTAACAAGATCGATATTAAAAACAAGTTGATTAACTGGAGTTTTCAATAAAACAATAAATAGAAAGTAAAATGGTTTATGCGGATTTTTAATATAACTAACGTAAAAACTGAAGGATGCAGCGGATCAGTGTATCATATCTTGGCGCAGAGCTACGGGATCTGCTCTGCTATTAGTCCCTAAGGTGATATTTCTCATGGAAACGTTGCGTATATGCAACTGGTGCCAATCCAACATGGTGAGAAATGTTGGGACCTTTATTAAATAGTGGTTCCGGTTGATAAAACAACTGGGAACTCGAACCGCTAACCACATGTCACTAATTACTGTCTACCAGTACATTATCGTTACCTACACAGCTACACTATCGCGCCATGGAGTATGGAGGCTTAATTTTAAAATTGAACATAAAAATGTTACCCGGAAGATTGCAACAGAAAATATTTCTAATTTCAGAGTTTCACTTGTTAAAATTTCAACTTAACAAAGATCCTGCTGGCATTCGGAACTCCTAAAAAGTTAGTTACACTTATACGAATGTATCTGAATGGCACAAAGAGTAGGTAAACAACTGTCGGCTACTTTTGAAATTCACATTGGGTTAAAGTAAGGAAATGCATTATCTTCTCTACTATTCAATTTTGTACTAGAGCATTCCATCAAATGACTAGAGGATGAAGAAGGCCTACAACTCAATGGTATTAATAAGCTGTTAGTTTATGCTGATGTAGAATTATTGGGCGATAACCAGGGAATAATAAGGGCATACAAGCACAGCCTATTGAGTAACATTAACAAATTGGCACTGGAAGTAAACATCAATAAAACGAAATATATATATATATATATATATATATATATATATAATATATATATATATATTCACCCATAGAAATACATTATATAATAGAAATTCACAGCTAATGATAGATGAAAGAAATTTTGAAGAAGTAACAAATTCAAATACTAGGAACAATAATTATATTAATTATTAGGAATGAGATCGACAAAAACTTAAATATATTTTCAATTCTGGAAATGTAAGCTATTATACATTACAGAGACTCTTGTCGTCCCAACTCCATTCAGAAAAAGTTGTACTGAAAATATATAAAACTATTATTCTACCAGTTATATTATATGGGTGTGAAACATGGACTCTTACTTTAAGGGAGGAAAGGAGATTACTAGTATTTGAGAATAAAGTTCTTAGGAAAATGTTTACATCAAAGAGAGTTGAACAGACAGGTGAATGGAGAATACTTCATAACTGTGAACTACATGGTCTTTATAGCAAGCCAGATATAATAACAGTTATGTCTCATAGACTGCGATGGGCAGGACATGTTGCACGAATGAGGAATGAAAGACGTGCATGGAAGCTTCTTGTTGCAAAACCAGAAGGAAAACTCACAGTTGGTAGTCTAAGAATGAGGCGAGAGAATGATTTGGAGATGTAGGTTATAGGAAGTAGATGATTGGAAAACCTTAGCTCAGGATACGGATGTGTGAAAAGCTTATGTCCGCGCGGCCATGGACCTACGGGTTCGATAGTGACAATACGCTAATTGCAAAGAGATATTCTGTACATATTAAGAAGCATTTAAACGATGATAAATGCACTTGAAAATGTAGGCCTATTTAATAATCACCTAATAGAGAAAACCTTTGTCTAATTGTCTGTCTTCAAATCTCAACTGTATAAGTTGAAATATGAACCAGTTTTGTATTTCATGTGTGAAATATTAATATTTATGAATTTAAATAATATATTTTTATATTTCATATTCCATGGAATTGCATAGAAACTTTACAGTTGTTACGTCATAATTCTTGTTATCGCTGTGCAACGAGCTGCATTTATTAAAAAATAATTTAAAATCATTTGTTTAATGATTTTACTAATTGAAAGTAGCGAATAAAGAACAAATTCCGAATGAGGAATGAAATACGTGCATGGAAGCTTCTTGTGGGAAAACCAGAAGAAAAACGCTCAGTTGGTAGACCAAGAATGAGGTGGGAGAATAACATTAACTATAATTTGAGGTAAGTAGATTATACTGGGGATGATTGGAAAACATTAGCTCAGGATAGGGATGTGTGGAGAGCTGATGTCCGCGCGACCATGAACCTACAGGTTCGATAGTGCCAGTGAGTTAGTTTGTTAGTTAGTTAGAATAAAAAAACAATAAAGAGATAAACAACAAATTAAACCAACTTCATGACTATTTAAATATTCATAATCGCAGTTATACATTTAGAAAAGTAACATTAGACCACAATGTAAGATAATTTTTCAATGTGCATATATTATGTATAAAATTAGAAGAACATTTTCTTCTACGTTTAATGTTTTTATTTTTATTGTTTACTACTTTTTAAGGTATGTAATGAAAATTGGTGATTTGCATGATCGCCTCTGGTTCTAGGAATCACGTTTGGAAACCCAGTTTAGATCTGTGCATGTTTACATCTTATGGTTATCAGCACATTTTCGAGATAAATCGAGAGAGGCGTTTTTACTTTTACTTTCTGATTTATTCTACAGATTTCATGATTTATCTATAAAATTTAATTTCAACTTTTGCACAAATTAGACTTGTTTTATCCTTTAAATCAAGTCATATAAAAATTAATTTTGAAAACTGAAGACAAGTCAGCGTGAAAAAGATACAGAATTATTAAAAGAAACATTAAATTATGAATACAAATAGCCCTAAATGTATTAACACAATCAACAATATGTGCTCCTTCTTCTGTCAAGAAGAACATGCCCAGAAGGAGTCTGTATGGCTGTAGTCCACCAAACACCGTGAGGATTTGTGTAGCTGTAACAAGTAGTGGCTATGGCAGCTAGGGGTGTGTTAACATTATCGTCTACTCTGTAAAATGGTACAAGTTGGCAGACCAAGAACCTTCCAAACCTGTCTCGCTGTGCAATTCAGTTTAGTTTAAAGAACGGGAAATTTTAACATTAAACAAAACAACAAAATACAATTAAAATTAAATGTCTTCCTAAACTGAGGTTTGAACCCATGATCTCCAGGTTTGCGCACTAACCCTCCAGCAGCAGACACAACTTTTTCTCTATTTGAAGTTAGTGAACTTATATTAGCATTACAATAAAATCCCTTCTGTAAAGAACATTATGATGTCACATCAGCCGACTAAAAAAAGTAATAATAATACATTCAGGGTTGCTAGTTGAAACACGGGGATAGAGCCAGCTCTCCATTGTCTAACTAACGTCAGTACGTAAAGCTACAGATGTTGGGCTTAGGCCTAAATCTCGTTTGAAACGGGACAAAAAGATCTTACCTGTTGCAAACCTGATTAAATTAAATTCACTATAACATGTACAATATGGCATGGAATAAATCCCACCATAACGCCTTGTTAATTGAAGCGACCACCTTGTAACTCACAGAGTTGCTTGGGGATTTCAAGTGGCCTGAACCGTCAGCGCGTAAAACAGGAGATTTATCTAAATTATCCAATGTTATGAATACATAGTCTTTGTATACAGATTTTTTATTGTTTCAATAGATTATTTTAATTATTTAAGCAAAGTCTTTTGAAATAGACGTTAGACATTCAAAGTCTGTTAAGATAGAGTTTAGACATGATATAGTTCAGAGCAAAGTTTTCCTTCAGCTAACTGTAAACATCCCTACATTTAGTTCATTGGAATGTTAGTTGGTACAGTTATGGGTGACTTGAGGTCATTTTGAGTATATAACACTTGAGAAGTGAGGGTCTCGTGTCTGTCTGTGTGTGTAAACGGCTGAAGGGTAAGTCACCGACCATTTTTTCTTAATATGTAGTCCATACTTTTATATTTTGAATCAAGTACAATTAGCAGTTTTGATACTATATTTTAGAAAGGGGATGTAACATTTTTAATCATGTAGATTAGGTTAGATTTATAACTTCCACAACTCCCACTCTCTCAAACCCCCAAGAAAGTACTGTAGTTTTTAATATAGGCTTAGATTAGATTTAGGGCTAGAATACTAAGGGTTTCTAATTATTTATACTTTAGTAATAAAATAGTTTAAATTAAGACTCCATTTGTTTATTTCAAAACATGTATACTGTACATCCTCATACTAGCGCTCGGCTAGATAAACGCTACCAGATTTTCCAAGTCCCGAAGGTCCTTTAAGCCTAAGAAATCCAGTTGGGTTTATAATAGTGGTTCGCAGCGGTGGGATATCATACAAATAATGTTTTATTATTTTTTCTGATAGGGAAACGGACCCTTGCAAGCTTTCTGGACCGTTTGAAATACAATAAATATTAAAATTTTGTGATACGTACATTTTTTAGGTTAAAATCAGCAGTGTAAGATTTATGTAGAACATAGGATATTTATTACTTAATAGAAATTAAATAAATAAAAATATATAAATTCTGGATTGGGATTTAAATTAATCAGACCTTGTAAGAGAGAGGGAGATGTGGAAGAAGAAAAGAAAAATGTTTTTTTCGATGTAGCTATAATAATTGAGCAACCATTTTTTTTTCTCTTGTAAAATCTATGCATGATATATTAAGAGTGTATACTATTTTTTGTTTAGAAGATAGGAGTGAATAGGATAAAAAATATAAAACCATTATAGATTGGCAAAACTCAGGCTGAAACGTGGCCGTACTAACGGGATATGTCGACGTAGCGTATCAGACCGTGGATTGACGGTATGCGAACCGAACTCGTGGCTTGTGGACGGGGATGACACGCCATCAGACTACCATGAATATTTTACCCGATGGTGATTGTGACCAATAATAATAGTAATAAACTAATTTCTCTGCATTAATAATTACGAATAAAATAGCATGAACTAATTACCTTCGTGGAAAATTACTTCCATATAATACTGAAATACCAATGGTTTAAATGTCTCGGGTTATTAATTACCTCAGGGCAACTCAAGCGATACCAACATACGAAGCTATGAACGAAATGTTGAATTAACTGAGAAAATTTAGAAACGTTATATTAGGGAGGATAGGAATTATTTTTAGATCTTTTCCTGCGAACAGATCGTTTCTGCATGCGTTGGAAAATATATTAAAAATAGAGATTAAATAAATAAACGGACTGTGTGGCACTCCTAAGTTGGCAATACATAACGTCAAGTCGAAATCATACCGACCTTGTTTAAATTAGTGGAAAATGACAGTTCATATATGTATATATATATATATATATATATATATATATATATATATATATATATATATATATATTTGTGTAGCATATATATAATAATTTACGGGGTAACTCCAGGGTATTGTTGAGAAAATATTTAGAGAAAGGAGTCTCGGGTTCGAACCCTGGTGAGTAGCTTTACAAGATGGCGGCTGGAGTGAAGGCTAGGTTTTGAAAGGTCAGGAAAAACAGTAAAATAAGTTTTCACATACGGTGACTACCAGTTTTTTTTTTATTAGATTTCTTGTCCGAGAACGGTAAGCCAGGAGTGTTCTCAATTAGCTATAATACAAGTTTATTCGTAGCAGGAATGTTAAGATATGTTGGAGGAATATTTAGGTTGAAATATGTCCCCGTATGCGAGGCTATCTAACGGGATTTTGATAAAGGTTCTGAAAATTTTCCAACTTGAATGAGGGAGTTACACTTCAAATAATTCGCTCTACACTATACATGTTACCGAATCATCAGATCAAAAATCCAAAATCATAAAGAGTATCAAATTTTTTTTAAAACCAGATTGATCTGGCAACACGTGTATTGTGTTGGCCAGGATGTTGTCACTAGAAGTCTTGGATTCGAATTCAGAAAAAATGTATTCAGTATTTGGTTAATCTCTCCAGAATAGCGCAAGATGGCCATGGTGTAAAAATTGATTCAAGGTTATTGGAACTTGAACTCGTAAATTATTTTCCATTTTTATACAAGTCAGGATTTGGCATTAGTCGGGAGTAAATTGGAAATTTTCCACAACTCGTATAACTAATTAATCTCGGGAAAATATGGAAGTATGAAACTTAGATTCTTTTACAGATTAAATAACAAAATTATTTAAAATACAATAAAGTGGCTCATGGAACTCAGATTCCTTTACAAAAATAAATAATTAACTTAGATAAAATCTTGGTTTCAAGGGAGTTTATTTAAAGTGTAACTTATAATAGACCTAATTCTACTTGGATGGGAAACCTGTAACGGGCACATCAGATTAGATCTCGTAAGGGCGTATTGAAAATAGATTCTGAAAACTTTCCACAACTGGTACAAGGTATGTCAGCTGATGGTTCGAACTAGGTCACATATTTGTCACATAACGTCCTTATAATTTAGAAACAAAAGAACATAATTGAGGGATGTGGAATTTTAATCTATCTTATCGAATCGGCCGATGAACGTTAATAACCATAAGCGGTGAATTTATTAAATAATGGGTTGGATACAGGTATTTGATGAATTATAATGATGTAAATGATGTTGATTCCTAAGACGAGAGATAGTTAGTACTGCTGAGGGAACCTTGATGCTGACCATTCTTATAATTCTCTGTCCGAGTAAACGACCTTACCCGCATTAGACTAAGCATTTAATTAAATAATAACAGAACATTATGTTTGGCAAAATAAACATACACTGATAGGCCCGAAGATGTAAAAAAAAGTACTAGGAATCATACATATTCTATACCTTAACGATCGCAATGAAATTAATGATAGGAAATACCTAAAGTATATCACAAACAGTAACGTGCCTATAAATGCTAAAGGAAATGTAGGAGCGCGAGAGTCAAACATTTTTTTTTGTTAAAACATTAGGAAACATAAATAGTCTTTTATATAAGTGTGGTGATAATTACGTCTGTTTTAGATCTCACTACAGAAGGAAATAATATTAAAAAAAATAATATCCAAAAAATGAATAAATATATGCTATGTCTATTAATCCTAACCCCAAGTGATATGATACGGCATAACCAGGGATTTTTTTTTTTTTGAGTTTCTGTTGTGAATTATAAGTCTTATGTTTATCTACATTATAAAACAGTTTTTTTTTGAAATTTCAACCGACTTTATACATTACTAAGGACCTTTGAGTAATTATTTGAATACCCATATGGTGAATGGTGACTTGCAGTTTCCCCAGAGAGATTTTATGCAGGGAAGAGTTGGATTAAATCAAGAGTGTCTAGTTGTTTTAGGCATTATCGTTTAATGCGACTACATACTTAAAACAATATAATTTTTATTTAATGGTGGCAGCATTTTTTTTGTAAAATTGTGAACTGTTCCTATAAAATTTATAATATTATTGGATCATTTAATTTCATAGTGAGGTGGGCCAATCTAGTCGTAGATCTTTTTGGCATTTTATGGTAGCAAGCGAAGTTGATAATTGAAACGTGGTGATAATGCCGGCGCACTGTAGGACCCTAGAACTCTGGAAATAATTTCTTGTCATTCAAGTGCAGGTTTCGAATATTTGAGGAGTGAAGTAGACTTAGTGGTTTAACTTAATCCGTAAACGCTCTATCATCATAAATAAATAACTTTCATTACATATATTCCAGATGAAGGAAATATTTGAGGAATGAGAACATGTGGGAAGTTAGAACTCAATCAATGGATGCTTTAATAATAATAAATAACCAATAAATAATGATAACAATAAATAATAAGTAGAAACCTTACTAAAATAAGCTAATAATCTGTGAATTTAAACTAACTAATTTAAAAGTAAAACACGGGCAAGTAGCTGAGCTAACGGGAAATGGTAAATGTTACTAACTGAGGAAGGGAGTAGGTAATCTTAATTACTACATTAAATTAAACCCAAAGATTATGAGAACCACAAGTAAATATGGACCAACTACGATTAATCTTAAACTAAATTAAGTAATATTAATAACTAAGTAATTAATAATAAATCAGTTTGAAGGGTATAAAGAAGCATCAGATTACGAAGACAGGTCATGAGGTAAAAGAGGATAACCGAGACTCAGTGAATAATCAACGGGCAATCTGAGCTATAGAAGTAAAACATGATAACTAATCGACCTAATAATGAAAATAATGATAATAAAAAATAGTAATAATAATAATAATAATAATAATAATAATTCACAGAAAATTAATAAATAATAATAATAATAATAATAATACTAGTAATAAATAGAAACTAATTGCAATAATATAACCATAAGCATAAAACGTTATATTAAAGTAATAATTTATAATAGAAGAAATCATTAGATTGAAGGATGGCGGACATTATTAAAAGGAAAGAGGTCTAAATGATCGTAATACTGAGATACCAGATAGGACTAGCAGTAATCCTTATATAGTAATTGAATAATAATAATTAATACCAGAAGTAAAGGAAGTAAACAAACGTGAAAGGAGTGACAAACAAACATCGGCGAATAACCCTCAAGCTGGGTAAGGATAGGATGCTAGAGACTAGTTATGATATCCACGTGAGATTAATAGGATGTAACCAGGAAGATCAAACTATTAATATCAATGAAGATCCTAAAACTTAATAAAAATATAATAATAATAAACCGCCCGAAAAGTAAATAATAAAAAAAAAATAATAATAATAATAATAATAATAATAATAATAATAATAATAATAATAATAATTCACAGAAAATTAATAAACAATAATAATAATAATAATATTAATAATAGTAATAAATATAAACTAAATGCAATAACATAATGATTAGCATAAGATGTTATATCGATACTTAAAGTAATAATTAATTATATGAGGAACACTCAGATTGAAGGACCAATTTGTTCATGATGATGATGATTAATTATATGAGGAACACTCAGATTGAAGGATTACGGATAAATATTGAAGGGACAAGGGCTAAAAATCGTAACACTGAGATGCCAGATAGGACTACCAGTAATCCTGGTATGGTATTTTAATAATAATCATAATCATAATAATAATAATAATAATAACCTTAATAACTATATTAATGAAAATAAACAATGATAGCAGACATCAGTAATAACAATAAACCTTAACGATCATAATAATAAAAAATCAAATTACCAGTATTAATAATGTATAATGATAATAATAAAACACTGTAAACTTATAACTAACATAATAATAATCATAATAATAATAATAATAATAATAATAATAATAATAATAATTCGCGGTAAATTAATAAACCACAATAATAATGATGATTAAATAAGAGCGAACTACCAGAAATAAGACTTTTGCTTATGAATAAGATGAAAGATAACGGAAACCACTATCTCAATTTCAGCAATTAGGACTCATTTAAGTATGAATGGGTTCCGGGATAAGCAGTAGGCTAGTTTGCGAGAAGATAACGCGAAAGCAGTCCAGATAGAGGCACGTAGTATGTTAAGCCTATAGCGGAAGACGACTGATAGGTTCAATTAACCAGCAGTTATGCCAACACGGAGGGTAGAAATTATTTTAACATCGCAAGAAATAAGGAGTGACAACAGTTCAGATTAAGAAGGGAGGATGTGCATTATCCAACTTGGTTTAAAAAATGTATTACAAAGAGAACGGAAGAGGGGCCTGGGAACTTAGGAGAAATTTATAAACTTTTGAATCGCAATGAAGAATAGGACAAGAGTTGAAAGATTTACCCAGAATTACCGAGTGCCAAACATGCAGAAATGATCGAAAACAAATTAATTTATTCCCATAGCAATTTAGAAGATGGAGGTTAGGATACTTCACCGATAGTTGGTGTCTTAATCGATCTAGTGGAAAGTATTATCATATAAATTTGGGATTCAAGGGCTACACTGAATATATTTCTAATGGAAATTACACAACAATTATTATACTCGGCTGATCATGACACTTGACTGAGGTGCCTACAGGAGGAAACAGAGAAAGAATCTGCGGCCGGGATCTCTCCCTCTGTACACCTTGATAGCATATCAGTGGGACTAGTGACCAGTTGAGAATAGACACACACACATGGGATTTGAAACTTATTTAACTAGTAAATGACCACTAGATCGCCTTAAGGCTCGCCAGACTTGGGCCCACAATCACTCGGAACCATATTCAGATAAAACAAGCGAACAGACTGTAACCTAGGTCAATCTTGGCTAAGCGATGTTAGGGAAATCGCACAGAAACCCACAAGAAGTTAGAAGAGTAACAGAATTAGGATAGGAAGTAAAGGATGGTATTCTATCTTGATGGAGGGCCTTGCCTATGCTAGAGCCACTGGGATAGAGATGCTAACAGAGACCCTGGCATTCTATCTGTATGGAGGCCTGGCATAAACTATAGCCACTGGGATAGAGATGCGGACCGAGACCCTGTCAATTCTATCTTGCTGGAGGCCTCTGGCCTTGGTAGAGCGCCACTGGGATAGAGATGCGAACAGCGATTCTTAGGGAAAAACAGTGCACATACGAGAGAGAGCAGAGAAATATTGAGGAGTTAGGGAGTGCGCAGTTGGAAGGTGGGACACCCCGTAATGAAAGGATCTGGAGTCTCAGACCTCCTTGGTTATCCTGGGGCACTTGGCCATAAAACCTTGCCGGCTTGGCAACGGACGTTAGGGACCATGGAATAATTCCTTTAGATAGAGGATTTTAGGCATCGGAGAATGAATATTAAACGAGAACAACGGACTCTCGAGGAAATAAACATTAGTGATCCCCGGGTTTAAGGAGTGATGAGGACAACAGGGGAACCCCATCAAAGAGATTCGTATAAAATCCACTTTTCCTGATGATGCGGCGTCCATGAGTTCAAGAAGGCTCTCCCTAAGATTAACGTCGAAATCGAGAATTCTGAGCAAACCATAAGTAGAGGGGTGGGTTCAGGAAGTAACCGAGTCACTGTTGATATGTTGGGAGCATCCCGGCCTCCACCTCGTGGTCGTGCAAGGTAATAACCGAGTCACCGATGTCGGAGGTCCGAGCCCATTCATGGTTCTTTCATGGTCGTTGCGCGGTGAATTCGCTGGCTCACCCTACAGGAGAAATAAGCGAGACAGGAATCGCCGACTGAGAGAGGGATAGGGTTAGGAAGGTCCCGAGTCACTGTTGACAGGATTGGTAGCATCCCGGGCCTCCACCTCATGGTCGTGCAAGGTAATACCCGAGTCACCGATGTCGGAGGTCGAGCCCATTCCTGGTCTTCATGGTCGTTGCGAGGTGAATTGGCTAACCCACTCCAAGAAGCGATGGTCAGGGACCATCCAGAGTCAATAATGATGCCAGGAAATCCGCCGGTTGTGAGAAAGAGGAAAGAAATACCGCGAAGTAAAGACGTACGCACAGATAGAATATGGTCCTAAAGGGGTATATAACTAATACTAGCAAAATAACACCGGAAACGCTCAGTGCACTAGAGGGAACAGAAGAAAATTGGGAAACGCACATACATATGATTGTGCAATCGACAGGTAGAGCCAAGAGGGACAGATTGACCTAGAATGAAAAGGGAAGAGGATGACATAAAACGAGAGGTTAAACACCTATGGTGGTGTAGATAAGTTTAAGCATATAAGCAGTCTAAAGTAAAATAGAGCCCCTAGGATACAAGCAGAACAGATAGGAGTAGTTCCGAGTGGAAGAAGAAGTAAGGAAAGAACCTGGAGTAGGACGTGGGTAAATATTTCAAAGTAAGAAGGGAAAAATCGAACCCCAATAAATGATATGTATGTAATGGGAAATCAAGGAAACCCCGGGAGTAAGAAGTAGAAAAAAAAGCAGTTTAAATACATGTAGATAAGAAACAATCAGGTTAAAGTATACAAACGAAAAATAAAAGTATAAAAAGTTCAACAAATCAGCTATGAGGATTTGCCAATTAAACAAACAGTTAGGTGAGGTAAGAGTGAAAAGTACGCCGTATCTAAAGTTAGGGCAGCAGAAGGGAGAATGAGGACAAGGACTCAGGTTACGTAACATCACGGTGACTTCTAAAATTGAATCAGTAAGATTTAGAGGTTAAACTAAGTGGATTGATATATTAGCAGTAAGATCAGATAGTCCGGGAAAATTAGACCAATGAATAATGAAAACCTGAATCCCTGTCCAGACACAAGTAGCTTAAATATAATATCTCAATTAAAGAACAATTAAGACTAGGAAAGGGAGAGTTAAGAAATAGAGGCAGTTATTTCAGAAGTGGAGAAAGGAAAAGAATGCTCTCAAACTCAGGACCCTAAGGAAACGGTGACAGAAATTCAGGATGCGAATATTAATTGGTGTTTGGAAGGACTAATTCGGCTTTGGTCAAGTAGCATTTACATGATAAATAAGTGTAGTATATGTATTTCCGACTGATGTGAAGACGAGCGCAACCAGTCGAACCTAGGACTCTATTATAAAGAAAGGGACTAGATAAAACCCCTAGAATTAGGCAAGAAATTTAGGGCTGCTAAAATGGTAAAATCAACCGATCTAATTATGGAAATTATGTGTATATATACACCTGAAGTACTGTCAAATTGAAAGTTTTAGGGAAGATAAAAAAGATGATTTAGGAACTGATATTTGTTGATGATGGCTATGCAAATTGATAGGCATAAGAACACTCTTTTCGGTTTCCAGTTTAAAACCTAGCAACGCCAAAAGATAAAACAGGAATAAAATTTGTACAGGAACGAGGTTGGCAGTTTAAAGTTTAATGCAAAATACAATTTTGGTGGTTTCACCACTGAGATATGACTAATTAAAAGTAAATTTAGATGAACTGAACCTAGGAAAATTATAAAAGTAAAGATGTACATGGTTGCTCAAGATTCGGGGTTTAGTTAAGAGGGATACTATTCTTAGTAAGAACCTAGGATTTGGTTTTGAAACCCCAGAAGGTACTATTGATTCATTTCTAAAAGTCCATATGGAATTTATTAAGAAAAAGGTAGTGCAAACCCATAGTATCTAAACAAATAAAAATAAAAAAAATAGAAAAAACCAACAAAACTAAACGAAATAACGGTAAACAAGTAAAAACCCTCAGCACAAGAAGAACGACTACGCACACGATCTAACACTACGAGCACGACTGGGCTAACTAGAAACGACGAAGGATGTTGAGTCACCTAGGACATCCCCCACACCACGAAACATAGATCAGCTGATACCAAAAACAAAAAGGAGGAAGACAGGGTCTATGCGGGTACGACTTACTACATCAGGGATAGTCATTCAACATGGGAAATGTCCACCAGTCAATACGGTGCGACATGAGAGACCAAGCAAATACCTTAACCATATCAAACCGAACCTCTGATCGTCCGTGGATCATATAATAATTCCCAACCAGTATTATACAGTAAGAAAATTGGATAAAAACACAGAAATCCCATTAAACCTATCCTCCGGATAATCCATGGCTCCTAAAAGAAATTGCTGGTCTCGAGAACTTCAAAGGACAGACCCAGTATCCGGCATGACTCTCTCCCGACCGTAAGGAAGATACCATCACCGAACGAGGTCCCAGGCATCGAATTCAACCAGGGATGCTGTAAAAGATCAACATGAGCGCGGACATGCGCGGTGACAACCAAGAACTAAGTGCTCAAGTTTCTCGGTGGACGCGGCTAGTGGAAAAGCCGAGTGTTGTGAAGAAAGTGATAAGCTCTAATTAAAGTTTTAGATTTTTCTTTTTTTTCAGAATGACAGTGTGGAAAAGAAACAGCATTGAAGAAAACAGAACTATGGAACAGTTTGAAAAAGAAGAAGAGTAGATAAATTGTGTTTTATATATGTTTTCTTGTTTCAGGTTCGGAGTGGCAAGCTAATCCATTTTCCAGATGTAATTTGAAAACCAGATAAATGTGGTTTGATAATGTATGAGAACGTCTATGTCCCATATAGAGGAAGGGAAATTCGGTTAATTGTAAAGAGAAAATGGATTAACTTGAACACTAAATTTTATGACTGTGTTACAATTGTTCCTGTTAAAATTCCTGTTTATGAATACTATATTAGAAAGAGTTAAGTAGCCTTTAGGAACAGGAGATAGAGCAAATCTGTAGTATCAAATGTAAACAAAAGCCAGATCAACTAAAAAGCTTGTGCGTAGTCTAAGTACACAACTTCAGCGGCCACAACAAGGGCCTTAAAAGACCCTTTCTTGGGTTTGAGAAGGGGGAATATGTCATGAATACATAGTCTTTATATATAGATTTTTTATGGTTTCAATAGATTATTTTAATTATTTAAGCAAAGTCTTTTGAAATAGATGTTAGACATTCAAAGTCTGTTAAGATAGAGTTTAGACATGATATAGTTCAGAGCAAAGTTTTCCTTCAGCTAACTGTAAACATCCCTACATTTAGTTCATTGGAATGTTAGTTGGTACAGTTATGGGTGACTTGAGGTCATTTTGAGTATATAACACTTGAGAAGTGAGGGTCTCGGGTCTGTCTGTGTGTGTAAACGGCTGAAGGGTAAGTCACCGACCATTTTTCTTAATATGTAGTCTGTAACTTTTATAAAACGAATCAATTACCTTAACTGTTTGGATATTAAAGTTTCAAAAGGGATATAACATTTTTAATCATGTAGAATAGGTTAGATTTATAAATTCCACAACTCCCTCTTCTCAACCCCCCAAGAAAGTACTGTAGTTTTTAATATAGGCTTAGATTAGATTTAGGGCTAGACTACTTAGGGTTTCTAATTATTTATACTTTAGTAATAAAATAGTTTAAAATAAGACTCCATTTGTTTATTTCAAAACATGTGTACTGTACGTCCTCATACTAACGCTCGGCTAGATAAACGCTACCAGATTTTCCAAGTCCCGAAGGTCCTTTAAGCCTAAGAAATCCAGTTGGGACCATAACATCCAATAACACTATTTAACCTTTAAATTCACGGACGGATGGACATAAACTCTCCATACATCCCTATCCTGAACTAATATTTTCCAATCAACCCTTCACATAAATCATGCTTAAAATTATTCTCCCTCCTTATTATTGGCCTGTCTACTGAGCTCTTTGCCTCTGGTTTTCCTTCAACGAGCTTCCATGTCCTTCTTTCATTCCCTATTCGCCCACATATCTCACTCATCTTAGTCTTCTTATTATATCTGGTTTCCTATAAAGATCTTGGTTTCAAATCCCGATTTAGATAGATTTTTTTCTCTCCACTTGTATATACGTGCAAACAATTGGTTGGAACCCCAGCGCGTAAAGCAGGAGAACTAGGTTTCAAATCCCGGTTTAAGGAGAAAAAAAATATTTGTATTAACTATCCTGAGTACATAATTATCAAGTATGGCGCGGAATAAAACACATCATAATGCCTAAGTAACACTGCAAACACAAGTTTAATAATCGGGTTGTGTCTGCTCCTGTATTGCTTAAGTAGTACAAATGTTACTGCATCAGCGCAGCGCCTAAAGCTAATTCGAATACTGGTTTAGACAGAAAATTATCTTACTTTGAACTAAGGTGTGCATGCGTAAACGTTAATTTCAAGATTACATTTGTAATTAGAACAACAAAAAGATATAAAACACAAAATTTGCTTTTTTAAATTTAAAAATGTTATAATGTTCATTCAGCTTTCAAATATATACAGTATATCACGTGACATCATACTTACAAGCGTTTAAACGATAATGAATGTGGTATTTTTAAATGTATTTACTATTTACCTCTTAACCTTTTGACCGCCGAGTTTCCCCTTTTCCAGCTGGGCTGTGGGTGCCAGGTTTTTTAAATTTAAAGTACTACGCCATACTATATCATACAAATCTATATAAAGTATAATTAACTGTCTACATGCCATGATAAACTCACTATTATACATTTATTTGTAAGCTAGGCGGTGTTGCTTCCACTTGTAAAGATCCCAGGTTCGAATTCAGCACGGTGTCTTTATTGAAATTTGTTATCACTATCACTAAAACATTTATCCTATTGAATAATTTTGATGGCAATATCACTAAACAATTATGATATTAAATATTGTTGGATATTTTTTATGGTTCTGGGTTCGAATCCATTCCAGTCAAACAGCTGTTTTATGCCACCTGTTTCGTCTGGCGCGACACACCCACCACTGTCACTCACACCCTGTTAATTTAGGTCTACATCACTTGCTTTACTATTTACAGGCTTAGATTGTAATAATATTCTCTTAGAAACAGGACTACTATCACATTCGTCAAACGAATAACAATTTGATGAACTGTTACTGTCACTCTCATCTTCTGATAAAACTGACACAATAAACTCGCGTATTGTATTTTCGTCAACTTCGAGACATGAATCACTGTATTTCACGGCACGACCTACCCCTTGGTTAGATATCTTTTCAACTAAAATTAAAATAAATAAAGAGAAAATCCTGAAATTGCAATATTCCATAGGAAAAAAAAAAGGCCTTGAAACATGTATGTACACCCTCCTTCAGAAAACCCATTTACAGACAGCCTGTACCATTATTCTGTAAGGGATGTGCAAAGTATTAAGTATTAAGAAAGGGTGTGTCCAAACACAGGACGAAAAATAATGTTAGTTTATTGAAATAAAAACTTACAATAATTAAAGTAATAAGATTGAAAACCGGAGCTTGCCGGGCGTGGCATACCGCTGTACACACACTTTCACCGGCGCATGCCCAGCGTGGCATACCGCTGTACACACACTTTCACCGGCGCATGCCGGGCATGGCATACCGCTGTACACACACTTTCACCGGCGCATGCCCAGCGTGGCATACCGCTGTACACACACTTTCACCGGCGCATGCCCAGCGTGGCATACCGCTGTACACACACTTTCACCGGCGCATGCCGGGCATGGCATACCGCTGTACACACACTTTCACCGGCGCATGCCGGGCGTGGCATACCGCTGTACACACACTTTCACCGGCGCATGCCGGGCGTGGCATACAAAAGGTTAAAAGAAGCGTTGTTGATTGTTCATTCTACAAATCTATGAATTATAATTATTTTAACATATTATATATTTTTAAATTTAATCTTTGAAAAGTTAATATTTTATTCAATCAGAATAGTACATTACGATGCGAGGTTGGGAAGTGGTTTTTACAGAATCGAGGAAAAAATCGCTAGGTTTTTAATTTCCGAGATTCTGTAAA
The DNA here is from genome assembly GCA_030220185.1 of Diploptera punctata. Classification (NCBI taxonomy): domain Eukaryota; kingdom Metazoa; phylum Arthropoda; class Insecta; order Blattodea; family Blaberidae; genus Diploptera; species Diploptera punctata. Next base: position 44,161 of record JASPKZ010007808.1, on the reverse strand, counting down.
ACACTTCGCAAACGGCGTAGTACATTATTTTTTGCGCGATGGTGTTTTCAAAATAATAAATAGTAGTAAAGTAATGATATCTTTGTTGGAAATATTTGCGTTCGTTATAAACAATTGAGTAATATTAACAGTGTGGGCAATGTTTATAAGTTGAAACAACAGGAGGCCTTGAGAACAATTATTAACAACATGGCCGCAAGTACGTATTTATTGTTTTGTATTGTTTCAAATAAAGTTCAGTTCATTTAAAATGCAGTGATTTGTTTCTTATGTATATTAACACTACCTTTTGGATATTTTCTGTATATACATTGTACGTAGTATACATAGAGGACAGTGGTTTTACTTCCCGCGTGTGGGTGTAAATGTACTCGTACTAGTACAGTATAGTTATTTAGTTTGGCAACCCCGAAATGTAGGAAGCTGAACTTTGAATAATGGTCGCCATTGCTGGTACGTACGAGAAAATGCACTATCGCGCAAAAAAATATATTTTTTTTTTCAATTGCACATTCAGTTTAGTTGGTTGGTGAGGTTAGTTATTACGTAATAGTTATTGTTATTCTATGCAATAACGCCATTTTATACGAAAGTTTTATGAAACTTATTTTTATAATACAATATTAATATTATTTACGTAGCAGATATATATCCGTATCAAACTACAGTATTTTCTTCATAAAAAGGAAAATTCAAGTTACAATTTTAGGTAATTTTGAATACATTTCAAGCTCTGCGTCACTAATCCTCTAAAATAAGTGATTTCTTCTTCTGGCAAAGATTTAAAGCAACATCTCTAAATGTGAAATTGAAAAATTTTGATTTTAATAAATAACAATTAATTTTTTCGTGTTATATTCAACATAATTTTATTAATCAATTTATAGTGCTGAGATCTGAAGATAGAACAGTAGATAAAGCTTCCTTTATCAGGTAGGTTATAGAGCTATATCAAATATATTTACAAATACATATATTAAATAGTTATTGATATCCCACGTGATGTATTGATACATCGAAAAGCTAACTTTTTGAACATTATAGAAATAATTTTAATTCTGAAATGATAATATTTTGTGATCTGCTGAAATGAGATATCTTCGGGGGACTGCACTATACACACTACTAGATCACAAAAAAAAAATGAAGACATCTTAGAAGAATTACACATGGAACCTTTAGAAAACAAAATTTCTGATTATAAGTCAAGATGGATACATGTTCATCGAATGGAAGATCACAGGATACCCAAACAAATGTTAAGATATCAACCTGCAGGAAGAAGAAGACCAGGACGTCCACTCAAAAGACTTTTGGATGGTGTTTCTCTTGAAGCCGAAACAGGTCAACAAATTACCTAAATTCGTGAATGTACTATGATGATGATAGTGTTTTGTTTTGCATCATTTTACGAGGGCTGTTCATTAAACAATATTATTGATTTAACAAGAAACGTGTGGTTATAAATGTGTTGGTTATTGTGTCATGTACGTGTGGTATACGTTTCAAGGTCATATCTTCCGATCTGTGTAGCCTATGGCTATAATGGAGGTGAAGAGACACAAACAATATGCCGCTTTGAAATTCTGCTTTCGCCTCAACAAATCTACAGCTAAGGGCTATGCTATGGTGCAGCAGGCTGTGGAGAATTTTTGTTCTTCCATTCAGCACAGTTCGAAGATGCTATAAATTGTTTAGAGAAGAGAAAAATAAATTTCAAAAGAAAGTGGACCCAGCGTTCCAGTGAAGGAGAGAAAATATTAACACCGCTGCTATCGCAATGAGAGAGGAATAACTTTATGATCACTCTATTGACATCCACCCACACGTTCTAACAGGTGGTGGTGCGATCCTGAAAGCAAACAGCAATATTCTACATCACCAATCCTCTATAAAATAAAAGTTATTTCAGGCTCGGGTCAGGTTTAAAACTGAACATAGGAACTACAGGTGTTTTCACGTCTAGAAAACAGCACAGCTCTTATTAAGGACCTTATACATGATATTCATTTACTAGTTAATTCATTTTAATTAAATAATTCAGTTAAATAATTTTACCTACAAATTGTGAAAGAAATTATGCCCGATTTATGAAAAAAAAGAAATTATGGTTCGTATCACCCGATTATTTAATAATGAGCGGCTAGCTAAGTTTCCTTTGTTTTGTCACGTACAGCCGTGGCCATTCAACTAATACATCACGTGTGGTAGCTTCTCAAGCTATCGGATGTTTTGTGGCCACATTCCTAGTGATACTTCCCGTGGTATCCCCGAAGAAAATAAGAATAGTTATCCGAATAAAACTCAGTAGACAAATGTTGCAATTTAAACAAAAAAATGGGGGTAAAATGCTTAACTTTTTTTTTTCAAAACGACCACCAGCTATCGCAACCTTCTTAAACGTAGTTCAAAATTATGGAGATCTCCCAATTCTTCCATGACCCTCCATAGGACACTAAATGACATGCATTTTGTTTATGAAACGAAACAAAAAAATACTCGATGTTGTAAGATATTTTATCATGAGGCCATAAGTATCTCAAATTTAATTTAATTTATACTGTTTCGTGGTAAATATGACGATGATTTTAATTTTACGTGAATTATTCTTATATTTCGTGAGTATGATATACCACCATCTGTACCCTTCACTACCGCGTCTGTGTGGCGTTTCTTCAGATTATATAATAGAGAAAAACCATACGTGTCTAAATCCTGCTTTAATAATAATAATAATAATAATAATAATAATAATAATAATAATAATAATAGCTTTATTTTACCTGGTAGAGTTAAAGCCTTGTCTGCCACTCAACCACGTTTTAAAAAAATACAAAAAAGTAGTCTCACATCTACATTACAATATACATAAACGATTACATGTTATAAATACAGAGAGACAATTAACTATGATTTTTGCAAGATACACAGGAACAGCATTTCCGATATGAGGCCTCGAAATATCCTAGTGCCACTTTTCATCCCAACATGGCTGCACAGAGATGGTCTACCACGTGTACATCATGTATTAATATAATAAATGTAAATATATTTGTGTGCTAAATCAAGGCTACAATAATAATCATCATTCTTTATTGAACTGAGAAAATATTGTATTAATAAACTGATATTTGAAACAAACAGATAGCCTGGAGCTGATTGACAAAACAATCAAGAGCGGGGAAAAAAGTGATATTTGTGTTTTATAAACGTATTTCTATATCATAAATAATATAGAAAGTGAATCATACTGTTGTATACGGCTTCATGCCTTGGCGCAGTATTATGGGACATGCACTAGTTCTATTCCCAATGGAGAAGACGTATTTTCATGGAATTTGATTTAGAATTAGATCGGTGACCACGCAGAACTGTGAGAAATATTGTGAAGCGACTACAACGCACGTCTTTTTTATCGTCTACCTCTTGGATATTCAAGAACCTTATAGCCCTATTTCGCCAAGATGTTTAATTTAGAATGAAGAACAGAAGTGCTAAATCTTAAAATAGATAACGAAATGTTATCTAGATTTATTTAAGGCAAAATATAGTAGCTTTAAAGTGAAATTTATTTTAATAACAAATGAGTTAGGTTTCAAATAAACAGCACGCACACTGTATATACATATTTAACATTTACCTGTGAGAGAAAGCTTTTTGCATTGTAGTTTCAAAACAACTCAGCTGTAGTAATTGAGAGGCGAAACATTTATGAACTTAACCTGTCAAATGTTAGACTGATATTTTGCTAAATTTATTTTAAGTGATATTTCTCAATTTCGTATTCAGTGGCGTTGCTTCGTAACATTATAGTTATTACGTCATAATTAATTTTTCCTCTGGACAAAAAGCCCGTTTTATACAAGCGTGTTATGTTATTAATATTTTAAAAAAATAGTTGAAGGTACCAAGAGTGTAATGATTTAAATAAATTATTTCATGACATCTCCTGCTTGGCGTTCATAAAGACAGTTTCGTCTTAAAAAATGACATTAAATTCAATATTAGTTAATTTAAATTTGATAATGTGTCCTGCATTCATTTACAGTAAATTATTCATAATTCTCTTCATTTTATTCTTATATTTTCCCACACTTGCTGCTGTCACCAGGTTCACATCTCAATAATCATTAAAGTGAAAATATAAAAACTGTTATTCTCCCGGTTATATTACGCGAAACGTGGACACTTGCTTTAAGGGAGGGAAAAAGCGTATGAGTATCTGAAAATAAAATTCTTAGAAACATTTTTGGACCAACCAAGTTGAGAACACAGGCGAATGGAGGACAATGCATAACAGTGAGCTACGTGATCTTTATTTGAAATCAGATTTGTAACAACAGTTAAGTCTCATAGACTGCGATGGGAAGGACATGTAACACAAATGGGGCTTGCAAACTCCTTGTAGACGGTAAGTGGGAGAATAACATTAACCAAAATTTGTGTGAAATTGATTATTCGGGGGATGAATGTAGATCAGGATGTGAACCTATGTAACTTGTAGAAGCAAGGGTTTGCTCCAACATCAAGGTGTCTTCTCTACGGCTAACGTGTTCATCCGACCCATTAATATCTCTTCTACCATATCCGTTATTGTAGAGTCGAAATTTCTCTTCCGATGTTGGTGCTATTTGACAACCTATTCTAGATTTTTTGTGTCTGGTTTGTTTTCAAAAGTTTTTCCGTCAAAGGGATTTTTCAAAATAACAATGTTACCACCGGTTTAGACGCTTCCGTGGCACAAGTGGTCAGCACACACTCTTCATTACTAGGTCTCTAGTTCATGACTCGGTCACTCCATGTTGGACTGATTGTGGAAGAATCAGACCCAGGGCTGGTTTCTCCCGTCATCTACCAGACAGAAAATGAATTGCATAACTTCTCAGTATTTATGACACATATTCATTTGCTTTCGTTTCATCTGAACTTCTCTTTTGAAGGAGCCTGGACAGATGCGATAGACAATCAATAATAGAGGTCTTCAATTCATCTCATCTCTCGATCTGGCATTACCATGCATTCAAGAAGAGTTTTATTTTATTTGTGTGGTGAACCGTGTATGCGTGATTTTTGGAACTTTTGTGTTGCCCTGATTTCTGTTGAGACTTGTTACGTCTGTGTTTCCCCGATCTTTTTCCTTTTGTGTCCGCAAGTACCCGAACTCACCCTTCTCCCATTCCTCTGCGCGCACGTACTGCGCGAAAGAGGAGGTCCGTCCTCAGCGACACGGAACGTTAGGCAGTCGGTGGGCTGGCTTCGTATAGACTGGTAGCCTTCCTAAGGAAGGAAGAGACTTTCTCCAGGAGTGGGACTCTTCAGTTGTGTCGATGTGGCCATCACCTCAAGATTTGATAGATATGTTTGTTAAGGCTGAGTTAAGTATTGTTTTGTATGAGTGTGTATAGTTCAGATGTTGTTGGGTATGACAGAGGTCATTAATGTTATTGGAGAGAGAGTAATTATTAATTATGTTAACCTTCATTATTGTTTTGATAATGTTTGCATTTACAGCCGTTATTTTGTTAGTTTGATTCATATAACTACTTTCACATTAACGATAGTCCATTTTTAGTTAATCATTGTGATTAGTTATTTATTGCAAGTATTTAGAGTCCTATTTTCTCCTCTCTCATGGTCTCGTTAAATGCCTCGTTAAGTACAATAAAGTATAGGTCAAAGTATTGTTTATTATATACTAGCAGTTGTTTGTTATGAATGAAGCAAGTCTGCGTAAATATATGCCCAGCGCGCAGAACTTCTGCTATGCCTAATTAGTTATGTTTATTGGTTCTCTTTATTTTCTGTTTGTATTTAGCTATATTCGTACCTGTGATAATGTCGACAAGAGTAAACTAATTTATGGCGATCAGTATAGGCGATATAGATCCAAAATTACACCGTACAAGATGGTAGCATACTATCAAAACGGTACAGTGGTTTTGTCGTTTCAGTATTGAAACATGCACGCACCCGCTTCAGTTTCAACTCCATGCATATATATATATATAATCTCGTAATATTCAGTAGAGTTCCTGTCATCGAACTAAGACATATATTTTGGAAGTCTTGTTGTGGTATACCATTTCATTCCATACTGTTCTGCCCTAGGGCAGGTCCTTAACTGCAATCATGGCATGTTCATGCTGTACTTTGCAGTTTACTAGGGAATTACAGATGTGGTAGCTTCCCGTTGCTTTCCACACCGGGGATGATAATGATGATGATAAGGATGATGATGGCCAGAAGATGTTCGGGGACCTTTTGGGCCTCAGAGCTTCCTGACATTTGTCTTACAGTTGAGGAAAAACTCGGATAAAACCCTCACCCAGGAAGCCCGTCCCGACCAGGAATCCAACCCTGGCCCGTTGCGTGACAAGGCAGCGCGCTACCTCGAGACCACAGCGGTGGTATATGAACAGATATTTTAGGGCAAATAAAAGGAAAATGAGGATAAGTGTGTGTTTTATATACAAGTAACAAAATCAACAGAAATATTATTAATGTAAAAAAAAATTTAAGTAGTTGGAGAATTGTTGCGTAATTATTTAAAGCAATGTGGTACAAATTAGATCATCTCGGTTTTCGATTCCCAATAGGATTAAAACTTTTATAAACTTGTGTAAATATTTTTAGCTAAATGGTTCTGGGATCGACTCAGCAACTTCACTAAATGTGTTATTTGTGTAAAGCCGACCGCAACGCAGATGATATCTCGTAACGATACTGCATTAGGGATTACTTTATAACAACCATGAGTTCTGTGTGCTTCCCCTTGGACGTCTCGAGAAAGATGTTTATGCATTTACTTACTCTTTTTTAAACACATTACTAGAGTTTTATAAATTTTTGCTGTCTTTACCTTGAAGATCTAACAATACAAGTAACTTTTAAACAGTAAAATTTTGAAGTTGATAAACTAGAGTTTTCAATAAAAGTTTGAACAGACAAGAAAATAATTCATGCGAATTTTTCATATAATAAATAATGTAGAAACTAAAGACTGCAGCAGATCAGTACATCATATCTTGACGCAGAACTATGGGATCTCCTTTGGTTTGAGTTTCTAAGGTGACTTTTCTCATGGAAATTTGGCCTTTATAGAACCGGTGCCAATCAAACATGGTGAGGAATTTTGGATACTTTACTATATAGTCATTGCAGGTTGAAAAAACTAGCTATAACAAATGGGAACTCGAACCGCTGACCACATGTCACTCGTTTACTGTCTAAATTATCGTCTCCTACGTAACTGTTATTAGAGGGTATAACACCGCGTCATGGTGTTTAGTTTAGAATGAAGAGGCTTACATTTTAAAAGTGAATCCGGAAGGATGCAGAAGAAAATATTCTTATTTCAGAGTTTCACTTCTTATAATTTAAATTAGTTATCCTTTACAAGGATCCCGCTTCAGTTCGGAATTCCTAAAAGGTTAGAATTATACGAAGGTATGTAAATTGAACAAAGAGTAGGGTGCGTTTAGGCAAACTGTTGTCGGAAACATTTAAAATTCACAATCGGTTAAAACAAGGTGATGCACTATCTCCTCATTCAATTTTGTACTACGAGTAGACAATGCCATGTAATCTTTAGAAGATGAAGAAGGCCTACACACACGCACACACACACACTCACACACACACACACACACACATATATATATATATATATATACATACATACAATAAACGTATGCTTAATTCTGGAAGTGCTTTATGTTATGAATTGCAGGGACTCTTGTACCAACTCCTTTAAAAAAAGTTTAACAGAAAAATATAAAACTGTTATAGTCCCAGGTATATTATATGGATTCGAAACACGGTCTCTTACTTAAAGGAGGAAAGAGATTACGAATATTTGAGAATTAAGTTTTTAGGAAACATTTTGCACCAAAAGGAAATGAGTAGACAGGTGAATGGAGAAGACTAGGTGACAGTGAACTTTATAGGAAGCCAGAGATAATAAGAAAAGTTAGGTATTGTAGACTGCGATGGGCACGAATGAAGAATGAAAGAGGTGCATGGAAGTTTCATGTAGAAAAATCAGAAGGAAAACGCCCAGTTGGTAGACCAAGAATAAGGTGGGAGAATGACTTGAGCGAAATACATTATACAGGGGATGATTGGAAAACATTAGCTCAGGATATGAATGTGTGGAGAGCTTATAATGTCGCGGCCAAGAACCTAAAGGGTTCGATAGTGCCAGAAAGTTAATTAGTTAGTTAGTTAAAAAGAGATATTGAGTGCTTATTAAGAAGCATTTAAACGTTGATAAATATATTTGAAAATATATTTAACGATTACATGATAGAGAAAACGTTTGTCTAATTGTCTGTCTTCAAACCACAGCTGTATAAGTTGAAATATGAACCACTTTTGTATTTAATGTGTGAAATATTAGCATTTAATTAAATTTAAATAACATAATTTTTAATTCCATATTCCGTGGAATTGCTTAGACACTTTGTACTTATTACGTCATAATTCTTGTTATCACTATACAACAAGGCGAAATATATTCAACATTAATTGAATTTAATACACAAGTGATCTTCTTGGTGATGTAATATTAAAATATATATGTAGTCAATATGCCCATTTCACCAATTAATGTTTTAAAATGGTCAACTTGTTGACTACATATATATTTTAATATTACATCACCAAGAAGATCACTTGTGTATTAAATACATTGGACATCCAGGTCAATTCGATCTTTATTGACTATTGACAAATAATATAGCTATGAGTATTTGATGTTTTGACATATTGTTACCGGTCGGATTTGTGCACCGGACCCTGCTTGTGAATTTTAAGTGTGTAATTCAGTGTTATATTTAATCAGTGGAAGAATCTACGATTTTATTAACTTCAATTAATCATCTACACAGCGGATTTATAAATCTTCAGCAAATATATCACCTCGCCTGTTTTAATTCTGCCACTATACAATTCGACTTTTGAACGACTACGAATTTCTTCAACTTCAAAACTAAACCACACTTTGGTATTCTACTCTTGGGTTTCTTTATGTTCAGCTTATAACCACATTGTGCTTGTAAGTCTTATCGCTACCGATATTGTGATTTATTAGACTGATTTCAATATGATGACTAAGAAACCTGATCACAATTTATACCATAAAATAAGTATGAAAATAAGTTTCATTGGTTTGGACATTGCCTTTTTGAAGAATTGTAAAAAAGAATCAGTTTTTCCAAAGTTCATTCAGGTAAATGTGTCAAAAAATTGTAGAGATAGAGAGAGAATAACCAAATTAAAGGGTCAATATCTGGTCTTGAGAATGACAGCTTGGCTGTAGGAACTTGTTGACCATTTTAAAACATTAATTGGTGAAATGGGCATATTGACTACATATATATTAATTGAATTTGTTTATAAAAATGAGATTACTAATTGAAAGTATGGAGAGAAGAAGAATACCATCGAAATGAAACAAAAAGTTAAACCAACTTTGGGACAAATTAAATGTTGATAATCGTAGTTAAAAGTTACATTAGATTACAATTAAGACAATGTGCTTACAATGAGAAGAATTTTTTCTACGTTTCATATATTTTATTTGCTTATTTTAAAACTATGTAATCAAAATTGGTGGTTTGCATGATCATCTCTGGTTCCAGGACTCACGCTTTGAAACCCGGTTGGGGGTATGTGCACGTTTACAAGTATAAAAGTCTTATTGCCACATTTTAGAGATAAATCGAGATAGACTTTTAGCTTAATTTACTGAGTTATTCTGTTTTGTTAATTATTTTTATAACATTTAATTATTATTACTGCACTAATTATACCTGTTTTATCCGCTGAAGCAAGTTATTTGAAAGAATTAATTTTGAAAACTGAAGAAAAAAATCAGCGTGAAAATGATACAGAATTAGTACTGATAAAATTAAATTATGAATAAAAATAACACTACATTTATTAACACAATCAACAATATACGCTTCTTCTTTTGCCTAGGAGAACAATATATTGTACATGCGCTGATTCGAGTCCCAGGAGGAAGGTCTGTATGACCAAACATCGTGAGCATTTGTGTAGCTGTAATAGTATGACTCTAGGGAACTCGAAAGGTTGAAATACAGCATTTTTCTTCCTCTATCATTAGGATAGATAATGTCTTATAGCTGATCATATACGATTCAGGGTGTGTCAAGATTATCGACTACTCTATAAAGTGGTAACAGTTGGCAGTCACCTGGCAGACCAAGAGTCTTCCAAACCTCTCTCGCTGAGGAATTTAGTTTAGTTTAAAAAACGGGAAAGATTAATATTAAAACAAAATAACAAAGTACAACTAAAAATAAATGTTTTCCTTAACTGAGATTTGAACCCACGACCGCCAGCTATACGCACTAACCAACTGTGCTACTTACGCAATCCAGGAGAAGACACAATTTTTTTTCTCTATTTGAAATTGCCGGGTAACTTTAACAGTGAACTTCCAATCACATTTCAACAGCATCGCTCCTGTTAATACAACATTATGATGGAATGTAACAACAGGTAACTAAAAAAGTAATAATAATATACACAGGCTTGCTGATCGCGTGTAATAGATCATACACGGGGATAGAGAACGGTTTTAGTCAGCCCCCGAATTGTCTAATTAGCACAATTGGTTAGTGCGTCAGCGCATAAAACTTTCAGACAGAAAAAAGAAATCTTAATTTGAACTAAATTTTGCATGCGAAAAGCATTAATTTCAATATTATAATTATAATTAGAATAACAAAAATATACAAAACAGATAATTTTCTTTCTTAATTTAAAAATGTTACAATGTTCAATCAGCATTCAAATATATACAGTATATCACGTGATATTCCAGTGTACCGAAATCAAGTTTTCGATACAGGGATTACGTCATACTGCGCAACCAATACGTCATCGCGTCTCCTTTTCTTCAGTCATCTTAGTGAACAGTGCGAAATTCTCTCCTACTTACCCCCTCCTTTCCTATTACGCGCCGTGTGCTATCGCGCATACTCCCTTCTCCTAGTGAACTCTCTCTCATATAGAGCTGTGCTTTCTAACATCATATCATCATCTGTTTATCAACCGAAGGAGTCAGGTCGATATAGCTCAGAGTAGCTTGTTTGGTTTATTAGTCCCTTAGGCCAGGGTGGGGCCATAAGGACCGTGTACCCCAGCCCTTGGCTTGGACTAGTGTGAATGTAATATCGTACGTATGATTTGTTAATATTGTTTTTGTATAGATGATCGAGGATAGTATTATTTTCTTTGTTAACTTATTTTCAATGTCAAACAATTATCCTTTATTTATATCATTGTTATATCTGACTGTTTTTTGACTCGCATTAAACTTTAGCCAGCTGATTTTAAATACTTTTGCCTATTGACTTAGTAGCTAGTCAATATCAGATATGAATATAGAATTCCAAAGCTTTTCTCAAGCGTATATGAGTTCCTCTTTCCTATGAACTTCTACGATTATGATCTGTATAGGTTACAACATATTATATGTTTAATAATTCATTAAGGAAAGTTGAATTAATCTCTGCCTTTTATGGGCCCGGGCAAAGATACGTTAATTTGAGCAATCTGTTTTTTACTCACACTAACACGCGGTGCAATTTCTGGTAGCATAGAGCGTGGTTACGCCGCCGCCGGCACAACATTGTTAGGCGTCGCGTCGTATGTGTATTGGTTGTGACAATATTTACAAGCGTGTCCACCGCTGTGATCTCTAGGTAGCGTGCTGCCTCGTCACGCAGCGGACCTGGGTTTCATCCCTGGTTGGGATAATTTTCCTGGGTGAAGATTTTTCGGGGTTTTCCTCACCTGAGAGATAAATATCAGGAAAGTTTAAGGAACAAACGGTCCCCGAACACCACCTGGCCATCATTATCATCAATATCACCTAATTAGCTTATGTTTAGTTTAAGACATCTGCTGGCGCATCATCATCGGGACAGTGTAGTCCCGCCTTCCAGGCCCCCCAACCTCAGAAGTGGGTTACATCTACCCCGTGCCAGGAGAGAACACGAGAAATGTCGAAATGACACCCTGAGGCATTTCAAAAAATATATGTACAAGTATTTAAATTGTAATGAATGTGGTATTTGTAAATGTATTTACCTCTCAAAGGAAGGGTTGCTCATTGTTCATTATACAAACCTAACAACTGTAATTTGATAGACAGAACAGTTTTGAATTTAATATGTGAAGTATTAATATTTTATTAATATCTATCAAACATATTTATTTTATAATTGCACATTCAGTCTGGTTGCTTGGTACGGTTAGCTATTAGTTATTACGTCATCATTATTTTTATATTCTACGCAACAAGGCAATTATATACAAAAGTTTTATGAAATTTATTTTATTAATATGAATATTAATTGATGATCTTGAAGAAGATTTTCGCGCTGTAGGCCGTGGTCGTGAGGCTTGTAGTTCCCCGACGTTTCGCCAGAGACTGCGTCTGGCATCCTCAAGGGTTGTCTTAAGATTGCCAGACGCAGTCTCTGGCAAAACGTCGGGGAACTACAAGCCTCACGACCACGGCCTACAGCCCGAAAATCTTCTTCAAGATCATGATAGCAACTCCGGCCGTGAAAGTCTACGTGAATACGAATGGCAGAAATATGTCCGTATAAAAGTACAGTTTTTTCTTCATAAAAAGGAGAACTTAAGTTACAATTTTAGGTAATTCGGTACAAATTTCAAGCTCTGTGTGGACATTTTCTTCATCACCAATCCTATAAAAAAAGTAATTTCTTCTTCTGGGAAAGCTTTGAAACAATGTGAAATTGAATAATATTGAATTAAATTAATAAAATATGAATTTTCTCAGATTATATTCAACAATCTTTTATTAATTAATTTGTAGTGCTGATATATAAAGATAGAACAATGGATAAAACTTGCTTTATCAGGTAGGTTATATTATCATCATCATCCACAGCTGTCGCCGTCTTCCTGAAACCCAACGCCATTCCATCCATTGACCTTCCTCCAATCCTCTGACAATGATAGCCGCTTACACACATTCTATCCTGGTTTTCTTTGGTCTTCTTTACCATTGTTATTCATTCCATAATAAGTTTAGGCAATCTTTGCTCTGGCATTCTTTTGACATGACCATACCACTGTAATATTTTCTTTTATATAATGTCTATGATGTCCAGCTCCTCATAGACACCCATAAATTCCCATATTTCTTTATTTCGTATTCTATCCATTCTAGATTTTCCAGCTGATCTTCTTAAACTTCCATTTCTGTACTTAAAATTATTTTAATTTCCGCGGTACTAATTTACAAAACTTCAGCACAATATGTTAAAATGCTCAGAACTATGGTTTGATAAATTTGTAATTTTCTATTTTTTTATTTTTGCTCCACCAAGCAGAGCATTTTTACTTGTTTTGTTTGTGTGATTATATTTTTAATTTCCACTGTATTATCGCCAGAATGGTCTAAATTTATACCTAAATAAGTGCATTCAATACTAGGTTTTCGTTCTTCTCCTTTGTTGAAATTTATATTTTCCCATCCTTCTCCTATACATAGATATTTGGTTTCCTCTATATTTATATAGAGCGATTCCATGTGTAATACCGAAGTGAAAATTTTGAAATTGATGCAGGAATATTTTTTTAACGTAATATATATCTTTAAAGATCAAATGTTCTGATCCTATAAGTTTTTCAAAACTGCATTATTTAAATCTAATAGAACCTGTCATATTCCAAACCTGTAAAAACACGCAGAATTTTACCAATTTGTTCTTTAATGATTCGGTCGTATTAATTAGTTTTATTTCACAAACGTTTTTGTTAAAGCATACTTTAGTTCTCCTTAGTCGTAAATGTAATACTATTAATTGTGTTCTAATTTTCTATATACCTTAAATGTGCCCTATAATTGTTAACTGTAAGCAATGGTCAGTCAGTCACGGAAAAAGTATAAAAATTACTGTACACGACATAATATTTGTTGGATTAAAATTTTTCCTTGGATTCTACGTTACCGGCACACAATTAACATAAAATATATTGATGACATTTTTTTTGTAAAGTCATTATTTTTCCCGCTAGAAATCCGTTACAGGCTGACATTTTGTCCCTCATTTATATTGCTGGCGCCGTCAGTTGCTTGCCGCACTCCGCTGAAGATTAATATAAAAACATGGTTTAGGAACACTGGTAGACTGTTCGGCTCAGCTGTTCCATAAAATAATTACTGGCCCTTCTTCTGTGTCATTTTGAGCTAAAAGGCAGTCAGCGGAAGCATTCGGGAAAAGTTGCAGCAAATTAAGCAGACATACTTGTTGATTTCTCAGAATATTATACCTACTAAGAACATAATTGAGATTCAGGCAGTTCACTGGAACAATAAGCATATCTCAATATAAATTGCTATTGCCTAGTTTAGATGGAAAGTGACAGAGAAGTTCGGAAGGAATACTATGTGACACATGGCACGTGTGCTATAGATGTTTGGTTGAGAAAAGTGTTTTCTGAACTCTAAGAACGTCTTCCAAAACTTGAGGTGATAACAATTTTCAGTCGGATCAGCTGGTACTTGGAAATAGGCCTATAGATTTAGCAATGTGACACTGATTAACTTGAATATTTTGATTTTGACATAAAATGGATCTTATTTGAAACGTAGGCCTACCATGAAAGGGGGGATATAGATGCGATTGGCGGTCAAGTTAAAACGATGGCACGGATGTATGGAAAATCGGGAAAGACTATACAAAATGGTGCAGAATTCTGTAATGTGAGCTGTAAAACAAACCAAATAACAGTTCAGGAGGGTCACAAAATTATATAGAAGAAGGAAATAAATTTCTGGAAAAACAATTTAAACATCTTTCAGCTATCGCGGACTCATTGCGTTCGCAACGCGAAAGCTTTGGACCCGTATGTTATAGAGTATGCACAACTGTCGAAGAAACCAAGAGCGCAACAAATTCATTAGTTCGTGTGTTAAAAACTGAATAGCACGACACACCTAGAAACTCCTTGGACTATTAGCCGGCCACTGATCTCACATCCAAATATATCAATGATAATGATGGATAATCATCTAGCAAATATAGGGATGATATGTGGTCAGAGTGTCGGATACTCCAGCCGTTATGACTGGTTTTCTCAACTGCAGGCGCTAAATATTGTATCTGCCCAAAATCTTCACGATTATGGGCGGGCACCAGTCAGTCGCATTGTGTCCGAAATTGCACGTGAAAATTTCTTCTCTCACGGGGACTTGAACCAGTGACATGTATTAAGGCATCTTGACCCAAAACATTTAACTATAGCGTGGGACTTCTTGTATGACAGGAAATATTGTTTTTTATAAATAGGAGTGAAATAACTGCATAAGCGAATCTGGCATATCGATGTTATGAAGTGAGTCATCAGATGATTGTTGTGTATGTTTTATAACTGAATTTAAAAATAGAATTTACTAAGTCAGCAATAAATAATTTTTTTTGAAAGTACTTACACCCTCATAAATAAGTAACTTATTAAGAATGCGCATATGTTTTGGAAGGCATGTTAGTAGTTTTTATTTCAATTGTTCAATCTAGAAATTAGATATATTAAATCTTGTATCAGGTAAATTGTAATCAGTTCCAGTAAATGCTCCTTATTCCGGTTTCATTATTCGCGGATCCAGTGCGTATATTAGAAGGATTTGTGTTCTTTATTAAACATCAGCAGTTTTCCTTTTTTTCTGCAAGCAGGTGCCAAGGCCGCTTTTACAAACCAAATGGGCAAATAAATAGCAAAGCAAAACAAACCTTATTGTCACTAACCCTAACGTTCATTGTTAAAAGCTGTTGTCGTATTTCACACGTGCCGATATGTACTGTGATAAATGCCTCCATCGTCACGATCCGTATATTATTGTTTCAAATATTCATTGTCATTCGTTGCAATAATTTTGATTGAATAACACGTGTATCTTGTGCATTGTTTCGAGTTTATAATGTCGAATAAAAGGAAAGGAAAATTAGTACCGAGGAGAAAAAAATTAGTGTTGCCACTTAGAGTAAAAAATAGAAATGTTTGACCGTTTATACGCGTTGGCGAGTCATTTACGTCTATATCACGTTGTTTCAATGTTAATGAATCAAGAAATCCGAAAACAAAATAAGGAATTATATCGCAGAATTCACAGCTGAATATCAGCCTTAATTAAATGCCTTTTAAAAGCGGCAAAATAGAAAATAATTACTAAATTTTTTAAGTCCTTGCCTAAAAACTGACAGTAATAATTAATAGAAATTGTTCAAAATCTCTCAATACTTTTTTTATTTTGGAACCTCAGAACGTATCCTCAATATACCCATACAAATTACCATTCTGTATTCCCGGCATATTTGCGCAATATATCCCCCGCGGATAAAGATCTTTACTATATATATCCACAATTATACTAGAGAAAGCGCTTTGTTATTGAGTAGGCCTTTTCAATATCTTTGTTATTTTATATAATTTAAAATGGTACATGGTAAGCGAGTTAATTTAATTACATTACTGATTTAAATTAATATTAATTTTACAGCAAAATTAAATTTAACGTTTTTCGTAGAATTGATAAAGTGTTCGTAGTTTTTTTTTTAATTTCCGTTGCCGAAGCTGTTTATGTAATTTCATAGTATTTTGTTACATTTGTGTAATATTTGCGTTTGTAAATTCTAAATAAAATTCAGATATGTTAGTCAGTCAGTCACAGAATCAAGTCAGTTAGTCACACATCACATATTAGGTCATAACTCCGGTCTGATTTGTGATTTAGGTTTCATTTTTTTATTTAGAACGTAACTTGAAATGTGCCCTCCGAATGGAAAATTGAATTAGGAATGACACTTCAGATAATGATGTAGGCTGCATGATGAGTTGACATTTCTGTCAGTCAGTGACACATACTTTGATAGATAATAAATAGCATTGTTTTTCTTCAGAATTTGTATGCTTATGTACAGTCTTAATCACACACTTTTCCTCTATCGTATCACATAGAGAACAACCCTAATTTCAATTAATTATAATATTTATGCAATCATTATGGTGGAAAAGTGTATTGTAAATGTCAGTCATATATGGAATTGCTCTATACAGTCGCCATTTTTCAAATCCTTCTTTTAATTTTCTTGCCATATATTCTATGTCATGGTCTTGTGCAATTAATACTTGGTAGTCTGAAAAATTGAGTGAATATACATGCATATTTTGAATTGTTATGCCCATTTTTTGACATTTTTCTCCTGTCTCTTTGTACTATTTCAAGATAAATTTTGAATAGAGTTGGATATAAACTGCAACCCTGGCTTAAACCTTTTGCAACAGTAAATCTCTCTGTGATATGACTTTAAACTTTTAATTTAGAAATTGGTCCTTTGTATAATGATTTTATAGCTTCTATCAATCTTTTAGTAATGATGAATTGTTTAAAGTTTTCCATAATTGAGGAATTTTATCATATGCTTTAGTTAAATTGCCAAAACGTAAATGTAAATCTTTGTTAGTAGCTCTTTTTCCTCAATAATTTGCGTTATGAAAAATATATATCATGCGTTATGCATGATCTACCACTACTAAAATCAAATTGCCCTTCCATTTCTTTATCTTGGTATTCTAACTCGACCATTTTACATAGTATACGACCATAAATTCTACTTAAAGTACTTGTTACTGATACGTCTCTATAATTTTCACAATTTCTCGTACCTCCCTTCATATGTATCGATGTTATAAGAGAGACTTTCCACTCTTCTGGTACTTCTTCACCATTAAACAATACTGTGATCATGTACTTCTGGCTGCCTCTTTTAATCAAATCTATTGGACTTGCATTACTACCATTCCTCGTTCTCACAATTTCCTTTTTTACAGTATTTATATCAATTTCAATTATGTGTCCTGTTTCCATTTCTAATAAATTTCTCACCATGATGAATGGGCACAAGTTCCACACTGGAGGAAATTCGATGAGATTTCCCCTCCATTCGGTTTAAAACCAGAGTACGTCAGTATATTTGCAGCAAGGCACGATGTCTTAGAGCGCTGACTTTTTGTGCTGTTTATTACATGTACATTTCCACATGATTTATTATGTTCTTTCTATTGCCTGTGTTATTGATAACCTCCAGTTTGTCTGCTTGTTTTTAAAACATTGATTCATTAATTAATGTTTCCAATATTCTTGGTTTTGAAGTGAGAGCTTGGTGATTTGCCTCAAAGTTCAAAAATCGATCATATACACTTTTATGCTTTTCTACAGATCTATGTTACCTAATACATATAATTTAAAGTAAGAGTTAAGGAAATAACTTAATTAGACACAATAAATTGAAATATTTTAAAAAGGAAATGAATAAGCCTACGTTCCCTGAGTTATCTGAGGGAATGCACACATAACCCTAGGGCTAGTTGTTCTGAAAGAATAAAGTGGTCAGACCTCTGGATGCCTTTGGGACACCAAGACTCAAACGTTTCTACAAAATCGTTAAGGGTTGCGAATCCTGCGTTACGCCAAGAACATGCGTCTACTCATTTAAGTTACACGCTAATTCGACCATAAGGTCATGGTGCCGAAAGAAAATATTAATGTAAATTTTAAAATATCTGACCCAATCGAGAATCGGCTTGTTTCATACTGCATTAACAAATAACGAAACCAATTCAAGGCCATTTTATTAAGCACATTTTAGAACTTTTTCACATTTCGCTTGATGTTGTTGCTTGTATTTAAAATACAATTTTTTTTCGAACTGAATAATATTTGGTTGGTTCACCGTATTACGGTTTCTAAGTCAATGTCTTGAGCTGACACCTAGTGACGTCATTACTCCTCAATAACAAGACAACACAACCCAGACTTGCTCCGCTAGTGGCAATTTCTTGACAGAGATTATATTTATTTACGCATCTCAGTAAGTGACATCTTACTAGGCAACTAACACATGGGGAAGGCCAGTTAAATTTAGCTCACAGGCTTCAGGTTCTATTACGAGCCAGAAAATGTTGAGACTCAGGACTTGTCTCTTGGATTATACCACGGCCGGGTTTGAACTCGCAACTGTTGGGACAAAATAATCACTAGACCACATGAAATGTTTAATTCGTAACAGTCCTAAGAAATGTTCAAGCTTTACGTTGCAGGGCAAGTTCGCGTGTTTCAAGTAGCAAGTCAGCTCCTCAACACACACAATTAAGCAATTAGGAAAGAAATAACGAACAACGTCAGAGGAGGAAGAAAAAATTGAATGTTTTAATATGAGACACAATGGAAGGAAGAGCACGTTAAGGTAACTCTCCTACACAAATACTTGTTCTCCAAGTTTCAAGTTGGATGTTAGGACAATAATAATAATCATTACAAACATGTGTTCAATCCTTGCTATGATATTATTTTATGGAACGACGCTCTTTAACAACTAAGGTTAATAATTTAGCATTTCAAATATAAAAGAGATAGGGCCAACCATTTTGCCTTATTGATCTTCCTTCAAGTTTCAAGTTTTCTTACGTAAACACGTGACCCAGATCTACACTTCACATCCGGAGGAAAACTTACTCAGGATTATTACGCTCTGAAGAATTCATAGAACCGAACAGAGTTCGATCCAGTGAACTTTTAGAAATAGAGACGTGGATGGTAACCACTACTCCAGGAAGGTCGAACACAGCGCCGAATGAAGAAGAAGAAAGTAATAGCATTTGCTCTAATATCATATATATTACTTTCCCAATTATGGAACTTTTCCCGCCACTTTCAAATAATATTTTTATTAAAAATAAATATATTACACAAAAGATTGTATAGAATCCATAGCGATTTCAAGAATGATGACGTAATAACTGTAACGTTACGAAGTAACTATACCGATTGGAAAAAAATTAAATATTAATGTTATAGAACAAAAAGTATTTGGTATTCGTCAGACATGTTCTGTCCAATTTATTCTATATTTCTGCTAATGTTGTGATTGGTTCTATGTTCAATTTTTTCTGATATCAGTATTTCCTTTGTGATCCAATAATCTGTTTCCAGTTACAAAATCTACAAGTTTCATTTCTGAAACATCGATCTGTCTTATTTGATCAGAGGTAAGTGTTCAACTTTTACATCAAAATAATAAGAGTGGCAAAGCAACAACTCTATGTAGTTTTAGCAGTGTTTTGGGCTTACAATTATTAATTAACGGGTAATTAGTGACAAATATAAGATTTTGACCTATATTTTCTTACAATATTCTAGTTGAAAATAATTATGAGGTTTCGCAAAGGCTCAATTTTATTTCTAGTTATTCATGAATTGTTTGTAAACCTGTCGCGTTGGGGGATAACGGAGATCATTTTCGAATTCAGCACAAAACATCCATTTACGATCGCCCACAAATTTAAAACAACAGAAAGTATGCACAAAGGTGATATAATTCAAAGTAGCAAAAAAAACGCAATATTCAGATAAATAACAAATTAAACCTACTATTTTCGTCTGTTTAAATGTGCATTATCCATAATAGAAATGTTACATTAGATTACAATATAATGTAACTTTTCAATGTGCATAAAATTACAAAAATGATTTCTTGTAAGTTATAGTTTCCTCCTCCCACTTTTTCTCTGGCTGTGTAATCTGTATTGGCGGAAGCATGATCGCCTCTGGTTCTACGATTCACATCTGAAGCCCAGCTGAGGTCTGCGAATTTTTCACAGTATAAATATTTTAGGATTATATATACTTTTCCAAGATAAAATTGAGTAAATATGTGTGTACCTTAACTTTGTGAAGTATTCTGAAAAATCAATTATTTTTTATAAAAGTAATTATTATTGTGTGCCGACCTGTAACTAACGGATGGTGTTTTGGTGTTGATTATTTCTGAAAGTGGAAAAAAAAAAAATCACCATTATTAAAAGAAAAAATAGATTTTAATTTCCAATTCATAATTATGAACGTCCATAATTCTAGCAAATAGATGACCTTGGAAGTTATTAACACGATTAACAACAGATGGCAGAGCAACGAGACATGCGCTGATTCGAGTCCCAAGGGGGTGGATAATTTTTCTTAGCCGTTATATCTGATATCCACCAAACATGGTTAGGATTTTGGGTAGCTGAAGTGCTTCGGGACTCGACAGGCTGACCAAATATCAATCATAGTGTGTCAAGATTATTATAAATCTGTGTAAAATAATACAAGAGCGCTGCAGACATGTCTCACCAGGGAGTTTGGTCTAGTTTAAATACATTTTAAAACTGAATAACAAAATACAAGTAAAAAAATCTTCCTGAACTGGGATTTGAACCTAAAATCTCCAGCTCAATGCGCTTGGAAACTGAGCAATTGTGCTACTTATGCAATCCAGGAGCAGACGCAAATATTTCTGTACTTTAAATCCCCCTGTAAACTTAATAGTGAAATTCTATTCATATTGCAACATCTTCGCTTCAATTAGGAGAAATTTACGTTGGGATACATTCCGTGCCATACCATCAGCTGATTATAAACTTGATATTTAAATTATTGTACTCAGATTTTCTGTTAGCATGAAGAAGATGATACAAATAGAGTTGTGAATTCACATACGGTCTCGTGCAGTAACAAATTCAGCAGCTGACACACATCCCGCTTTAGGCAACTTATTTTCTCTAACAGCAAGCTTGACTACATTTGTTTCAACATTACGTTGTAATGTGAATACAGGTTCAGACAGTCATTTCAAATGCAGGAGAAGGAATTGAGTCTGCTACTAGATGCTTAAGTAGTACAATCTCTTAATGCGCCAGCGCGTAAAGCTGGAGGTGTCGGGTTCATATTCCCGTTTATAAGGATCTTTGTAATCATTTGTAATAATTACTGCATACGAAGCAAGTCTGGATACATGCATTTTAATATTACGTTTGTAATTAGAATAACAAAATGTTATCTAAAATATATAAAATAGGACATTTGCAATTTTAGATTTACATTTACATTTGTTATAATGTTCAATAAGCTTTCAAATAATGTAGTATATCACGTGATATATTAAGTAGCATTTAAACGATGTTAAATATGTTATTTCTTAATATGAAATCTTTGTTCAATGTTCATTCCATAAACCTCAGCATTATATATTTATGAATGAAACAGTTAATTGAATATGTGAAACATTAATATTTTATCTAATATCAATTCAAAAGTTCCTCTTCAATTGCACATTCAGCGGCGTTCTATGTAACACAGCACTTTTTACACAAAAGTTTTTCAATATTTATGTTTTTTAATTGCATGTGGCGGAACAAAATAAGTGGACGTGTGTATGTTTATGATGTATAGACAACAAACCTTGATAAGAATTTGTACAAAAGGTTTTCAATTTGGTGAAGCGTGTAATTTAAACAGGAATAAAAAATTGAAAATCGCTCTAGCGATCTCATTTTTTCAGTTTTTCACAGCGATAATTAGTATATGATATTAAATAAGTCGAGGTAAGTGTTATCCAAAAATATACGAAATCTGATCATTACCATTGGGGAAATACTAATTTATGGTACAATGTTATAATGTATCCAGTGTTATTTCCTGTAAAATACGATGTTACCAAAGCACAAAGTTTCTAAACATAAACTAAACTCCATGGCCTACCGCCTGGCTGGTGGCGTCATATCAACATGATTGTGTTAATCCCAGAGGTAGACAGACAGTCATCCTGCCACGATTGCGGTAACATGTGGTCAGCATGTCTGGTTCGGGTTTCTCAACCTGGAGCAGCTACTTATTGTAGTTACCCAAATTCCTCACGATGATGGGTGTTCACCGGCTGAAATTCTTCCCCCATGGATACTCGAACGTAGCTCTGCGCCAAGGCCTCTTGCTCGCTCAACTAAGGCGCGAGACGAACATTGTTTTTATCGTACACAATTCAGTCATTTTCCGGTTAAAGGTTACAGTACCACGGTCGGCGGAGTTACATCTTAAGCAGGTTTGCTCACAGTACAATTTGAACTTAGCTTCGAATTGATATAACAACGAGCATATTTGGATTTACTGTAGATTTTGAATTTACTTATTGAACCATACATAAAAGCGCAACCTTCATGTATTTGTGTGTAGCAACGCTCGCCGGGTGTTAGCTAAGTGTCACAACTACCAACTACAGGTCACGTGGTGGCAAACGGGAGACTTCCATCGTGTATTGTGATGGTCGGGTACCTCTGGATCATAAATGGTTTTGAAGCAGATAAACGGTAAATCATCTATCTAGATGCATCAGTGGATACTAGTAAATCGTTTATTGTTAATTGATTTAGTTAAATATCCCAGTGAAAAGGAAATCGCATTAGCTTTGGCATCATCTGGAATTGTCGGAACGTGGTCAGCTATAATTCAGCAATTAAATGACTCTATGGGATGTATGCACCTTACAAAATCATTCTAAGCTCTAGACAAAACATCGCAAGAACACACGAATATTGGAAAGAATTTTATTGCTCATATCAGGAAATTATCCGGGTAGTTCCAAAATATACACAGGTCGATGAAATAGAAGCATTTTTCGAGTTGAAAATGTACCTTTAACAGAAAATATAAGTCCAATAGTGAAACATAATATCAGAGAGCACAGGTTTGACGAAAATCATTTGAAAATAGGAAATGTTTTCTATACTCTGTACGCGCACTCTGGTAAACTCATTTTAACAGAATAATTGTGTAACGCGGTACAAACGAAAGAACAACTTTTCGAAAATGTGTTACTGTTTATAGTAAAAAAACTACCTGCAGAAAGAATGGTTGTAACAGCTAGCTCTTTTAGCTACAAATATGAATGGTGTAGTGCAAAGAGCAGGTACAGAACATGATACCCGAGGAAGAAGAAAGAAATAAATAAATAAATAAATCGATGGACACAAGGAAGATACAAGATGAAAGTGTAAGCTATTCAACATCGTGAATTTCCTAAACAACAAACTAAGGATAATAATCGAAGAAAAAATAAACAGCCAAAGGAATGCTACAATATAAGTACAACAAAAGGGAAAAAACGGGGGAGAAAGAGCCCAAATCAAACAAAACTATGACACTATGGCTACCCCAACAGACGAAAAGCAGAAAAGAAATGAAGAAGAACCAAACCACGGGGAAGAAAACGAAATGGACACATGGACCCGAGTAACATAAGAAAGGAACAACAGAAACAAGAAAACAGAAAAGCCTGAAGAGAAGGTAGGAACAAAAAAACCAGCACGAATGAAGACATTCAAGCAGCGCAGTGATATGCCTGGCACTTCCTAGGAAGAATCAAAGAAGAACCAGATGAAGTAAAAAACTACCAACTAAACAACGGTATACAGGGGAATCTGATATGCGATGAAATAGAGAGCAGGGGAAGGAACAAAGCCTTCAAGATTGGAATACCTTTTGAATACCTGGAGACAGAAAAGGTCTCCGACTTCTGGCCGCAAGGGGTACTGACAAAACGCTACCTTTTTCGGAGAACATTTAGAAAAGAAGGAGTCCCAATCGCCTGTGAACGTTCTTAATTGGAACGCGGAACGTCTCAGAAATGCACTGAAATAAATACCAGCAGAGGAACTACTAGAATATGACGTAATGGTATTCACAGAAAAATTGGCAACGGAACCGATCAACATAGAGGGATTTTACGGGCTACACTCGTACGGAAGGAAAACAGATGTCAGGCTGACAGGTGGCGTATCAAGCTATCTGAGGCCATCACATGGGGACTTCTAAGTAATACCCAAAGACGAAGACAACATCACAATCGTAGCAGTATACATCCGACCACAAGCAACCACGGAGGAAGTGATAGAAACTTTAATAACAGCAATAGAAGATACGGAAGAAGACGAATGCGACATAATAGTTGGAGACATCAATTGCAGGATAGACAAGAAGAACACAAAGACAGAAGTACTTCTAGAGATACTAAGAGAAGAAGGTTATACTCTAACCAATAAGAAGGAACTCCCAACATATATAGCGCACAATGGAACAAGCGCAATTGATTTACTGCTAAACAAGGGGAAGGATCTAAGATTAATAGAACAAAATGAGCTATGGTCATCAAACTTAGCACCCACGAGGAAACACGTGCCGATAGCAACAATACTGGAAAAGACAATGACAGGAAATAGAGCAAAGAAGGAAACCCCTAAAAACAGGATATCAAGATAACTAGATGCAGAACAAATACGAAAAAACACGGAGAGTATAGATAATACAAGGACGAAAATAAAAGAAGGTCAAATGGACAAAGCACTAGACATCACAAACAACTTTATGAAGAACACCTGTCAACCAGCATCAAAAAGAAGAGCACAGCCGTGGTCCGACAGGACGTGCTATACTGAACGGAAGGCAACATTACAAGCACTAAACAAAGCAAAGGAATCCAAAAATCAAGAAGGCCTGAAACGATACGCATAGAAACAAAAAAAGTACAAAAACACAATCAAAGACAAGAAAAACAATTTCACAGAAAAGAAAGCCCAACAACTGGTCGAAGAAGCAGAAAAGGAACCTTTCCTGGCCTTAAGGAGGAAACCCAGAGGAGTGATGAAAGAACACCGATAGAATATTGAGAAAACCACTTCACCAAAATACTGAATAAAGGAAGGAGAACAGAAGATTACTAAGCCAATACTATCAGTAACCCAAGAACCCCGAATCTGGAAATGGAAATCACGGAGGATGAAATCAACAAATGCCTGAAGCAAGCAAAAGCCAGAAAAACCACAGGACCGGATCAAGTAGCATACGAACACTTAAAGGCATCAGCTGACATGGTAATATCAATATGGAAAGAACAAATGCATAGAGACGGGAACCGTACCAGAGCAATGGAGAAGGGCTACCCTGAAAATGCTGTATAGGGGTAAAGTGGTAGAGGCGTGGTGTGGAGAAAACACTGTTCAAAATCTTTATGAAGATACTAACAAACAGATTGATGGTCATCACAAAATTAAACATACCAGAAAACCAATTCGGAATTAGGAAAGGAAAATCCACTCTACAAGCAACATCCGCATTATAATACCGGTACAAGATAGAAGCAGCCCTCAACAGGCCGAAAGGGAAATACTGCGTGATTTTCATAGTTTATGAAAAAGCGTTCGATTACATAAACAGAAAAAAAATATTAATCACGAAGATGAGGGACATGATTGGAAACGAGCACCCCATTGTTGGAATAGTGAACGACATAATGAGGCGAAACTGGTTACATGTAACAGATGAGGTGGCGGCATCAGACGAGGTTATGCAAACAAACGAGATACTACAAGGAGATCCCATCAGCCCGCTACTATTTAACATAATGACGGCTGACATTGGGAAGGCAACTAACGGGACCACGCTGGTAATGTATGCGGACGACATGGCCATTGGGGCTGAAAACAAAAAAGAATTACAACAAGAAGGCATAGACGCAAATGAGTTCACGATAAACAACAACAAGACCGTGCAAATGGTTTTCAGAGAAGGGGGAAGAGCAGCGACAAATGATAATCTTAAACTAGGAGATGAATCGATAAGAATGGTGAATAAATTCAAATACTTAGGCATAACACAGCAGCCAACAACAAAGTAGTAGTAGTAGTAGGACTTTATTAGACAAAAAGTAAGATATTTACAATATTATTTACAAATATGGGTCGCACGGACAGTAAGCCGTACGTGCTGTTGACAGTCCGTTACAATAAAGTAATAATTGGTACTAGTGTAAAGAAAAATAAAAAAACAGCAATAACATAACAACTACATAAAGAAAACACAATAAAAATATTACCATTAAATAATAACACAATAGCATTATACACTAAAAACATTAACATTACAATTACATAAAGAAAACACTATAATATTACAATTAAGTGATAACACAATAGCAATAACATTACAATTACATAAAGAAAACACAATAATAATATTACAATTAAATAATAACACAATAGCATTATACACTAAAAAAACATTAACATTACAATTACATAAAGAAAACACATTAATATTACAATTAAATAATAACACAACAGCATTATACACTAATTAATTTATATATAATTGTTAATAATTAATGGTATTGCATTTTGATAACATGTATTTATTCATGAATGAGTGTTGTCCTTATTTTTCGCGTTTTGTCCAGAAATTTACCGAGGTTTATCCAATTTTCTGGATTTACCAATAACTCGTAGCATGCCAATCTTTCCCGATTTGAATTTAGAAATCTTTCCGGTAATAACTGACGTCTCCAATATTCTAAATCATTACATTTTCCTAATATATGTATCTCATCTTCAAAGTTCCCGCACATTGGACATATTCGCATATCGTGATCGTCGCTAATTTTTAGAAATTTCCATGCCCCTAGCCTAAACCAAGCAAGCCCTGATCTCTCCTTAAATCCTAGGTTGAGTATATACGATTCTTTTCCCCAGACGTGTTTTAGGTCTCTTTGTAAACACAGTGAGCGTTTTCCTGTACATTCGGCGAAGGTATCTTGTTAGTTTACATCTAAGTACCTCCTCCTTATTTTTCTCCACACGTTCTTGTGATTTTCAGTCCCTTTTTCCCATATCCAGCCCATCCCAATCTTTTGGAGTTCTCTCCTAACCTCGTCTGCCCAAAATTTAACATCTATGTTTTTAATTTGGTGGTCGTAACAAATTGCTCTAAGCATTGTTTGTTCACCTTGGATTACTCGCAACCAGTATTTGAGTACACGAATTTTACAGTTAATGTCGTCCTGGAATGACCCGAATTCATATAAAATTCCACAGTTAGAAACGGCCTTACTAAGTCCTGTAATATACTTTAGAAAATGCGTATATACCTTATTTAGTATTTCCGTTTTTTGGAAACCCCAAATCTCACTACTATAATGCATTACTGGCCTGACCATCGCTCCATACATTTTTTCTAATGTGCTGACTGGAATATCAGGCACTCGACCCAGAATACCGAGTGCACTGTTAAGTTTTCCCCTCCCTTTAAATAATGCTATATCAATGTGTTTTTTCCACTTTCCGTTCATTTTCAACGTCGTACTGAGATATTCAAAATGTTTCACGTTTTGAAGAACTTGATCTCTGTATTTCCATTCCTCTGTTCTACCATAAACCGTCCCATTCTTAAAGGTCATTGTTTTTGTCTTACTAGCATTTACAGTCAATCCCCAAATCCTACAGTATATTTCCAGTAGGTCAAGACCTCTTTGCAATCCCTTGATTGTCTTGGAACAGATAATTAAATCATCTGCATACAACAGGAATGGGATTCTAACATTTCCTATCTCCGGAGCCTCAATTTCTCCTTCTAGCATTACGTCTACAATATCATCAACGAATAGATTAAATAGCATTGGTGATAAAATGCAACCTTGTCTCACCCCGATTGGCTTCACTGCTCTCTGTAATGTGCCCTTGGTCTACTTTTATACAAAATTTAACATATTTGTAAATTGACATTAAAGCATGTATCATTTTATGAGACAATCCTTTCCGATTTAATTTTTCCCAAAGTGCGCTTCGGTCCACAGTATCAAATGCCATCTTAAAATCAATGAATGCACAAAATAATTTACCCCCCTTCATTTTCAGATTGTCATCAATTAATGTTCTCAGAACAAATAGGTTGTCCACCGTGGAGTACCCTTCTCTAAAACCTGCCTGATATTTTGAGAGCCTATTGTCCTCTTTAGCCCATTGTCTGATTCGTTCGTAAAGTACTTTACAATATATTTTTCCGAACACTGACAAGAGACAAATTCCCCTATAACTTTCTGGTATCTGTGCCCCAACTTTCCCTTTGTATAGCGGTTGGATGACACCTGTCGCCCAGGCTTCCGGATAATCTCCTCCATTAAAAAGTTTGTTGAACGCAGTTTTCAAAACGTCTAATAATTTATTGGATGATATATCATATTTTTCAAGAATTCCCCTGGTATTCCATCAATTCCAGGTGCTTTACCATTCTTTAAACATTTAATACGAAGAAACCCCACTATCATTTTTTCTAATCTCCTGATCCAGTAATTTGAATATGAAATTGGGTCAGGGATCTCAACTATATTTCCTTGATTATATCTTAACCTCTCATTTCCCAGCAAACCTATCAAAGTAACTTCTCCATTCCCGGGCGTTATTCTTGTCCGATTTATGGACTTTACTTTGAGTTCCCTTATCGCTTTCCATATGTCCGCAATGTTCCCACTTTCAGTCGCGACTCTCATTCTTCGGATTCTTATTTTGCCATGCTAGTTTTGTTTCTGCCAATAAGTCTTTATATTCATTTCTCTCTTGCGCATAATTTTTTCTGCTTTCATCTGTGCTTTCTTTTCTAAACTTTAAAAGACTACTTTCGACAAATTTCTTCTTCTTTCTACATGCATTATTGTACCACCCTTTGTCCTTCTAGTTCATTGCGTATTTAACCTTGAATTTTTCCCCTGCTTTTTGAAAACATTCTGTCAAAGTTTTAATAATTTCCTCCCCGCTAATATCATTTAATTGCAGATCCTGTATTAGCGTTTCCAAACTCCTGTTAAATTCTTCTCTCAGATCCTCGATCCACCTGAAACGGATAATTGGCCGCAATATTGTTGCCACCTCATCATTAACTGTATCACTAATACCATTCATATTTAAAATAAGTTTGTTTGGGAAGTGGTGTGATTCGATTCTGGAAACTATACAGAAATTACTTAGGACTGGAATCATGTCTTGTGTGCATATTGAATAATCGATTACGCTACTTCCATTTTTATTAATAAATGTCAGTTCTCCATTTTATCTTCCCCATATTTCCCATTCAGAATTTCAAGTTCAAATGCATCGCAAAAAGCTAACAATTGGTTTCCTTCTGAATTTAAAATCTTATCTTTGCTTCTCCTACACTCACCTCGTGTTTCATTATCATCCGATTTTATAGTGATATTTTCCTCCCCAATCCTACAGTTAAAGTCCCCTAAAACTATTATTCTCGCTTCCGGAAACCTATCTTTTATTTCTGCCAACGAGTCAGACAATTCAACGAAAAAATTTGGATTGGCATACCTGGAATTTAGTGGTTGGCGATAAATAGACAACAGACACATTTCTGCTCTTTCTGTATGGTAATTTATACAAATTGCCTCTTTTAAAGTAATATTTACCTTTTTAATATATGGGTCTAAGTTAGCTTTATATAAAATGGCAACACCGCCTGGATATCTACCTCTCTTTCCTCTCTTTTGATTACCCTTAAAATAACCTTTCATATTACATAGATTTACGCATTCATTAGCTTTTAACCATGTTTCTCCTAGAGCTAATATATCAGAAGTCTCAATAAACTCTACACATCTGTCAATTGAAAGTTTTTGTTTTAACCCTTCGATATTCCATGAACCGACTGTCAACAAACCCTATTGTGTTCCCTTGTCATTAGTCTTACCTGTATTTTTCGAACTTCCCCCTTTTAGTAGTTCCTTTTCTGCGGGTAGATTCAGAAGTCTTAGTGATTTTCTTGTTGGAGTTCTTGTGTCCGCCGGTCGTTCACCTCATAGAGGTGGGGTATGCTGTTTGCGTTCGGGAGTTTTTAGCTGTATGTTTATTAGATTCCTGGGAGTTATTAAGGTAGTGGTCCCTCTCTCTTTCTCTCGTGTAGAATTTTCTCCCTCCTCTGCTGTAAGGAGACCACCTGCTGTTGAAGCGTCCCCTGTATGTTTTGGGGACTCGCTGTCAATGACCTCTTCAAATTCATTTTCAGAGTTGTCCATATTTTGTAGTTGTTCCCTGCTCCAGATTCGTCCATTTATAATCAATTTATTAAATTGCATGATTGCATGGCAGCCCTGCCTCCTCGCCTCGAGCATGTGTCGCTTAAGAAAGTCTCTTTCGCGGCGCACCTTCTCACTAAAGTTTTCGGCAATATTGATACCGGTCCCTTTAAGATATTTACTGTCTCTAAGGATGCAACATTTTATTTTGTAGTGTGATAATTTGCATACAATCGGTCTCTTTCCACTATTCCCACGACCTACTCTGTGCGCTCTTTCAATATCACTGTCCACCAAATCAATCCTGATTTGCGCCACTACTCTTTTAACTATATATTCAGTTTCCTCCCAGCTTTCCCTGTCTTCTTCATGCACACCATATATCACAATATTATTACGGCGACTCTGGTTTTCGAGATAGTCTAATTTAGATTCCAGCCATTTCAATCTGTCCTCCATCCGATGCATGTTCGTCTCAATATCACGAATTTTTTCACCCACGTTGCACTTTTCAAACCCCTCTTTGACTTCAGTTGACAATGTTTCAATCAGCTTTCTAACTTCTTCCATAATGCTTTGTCCCCTGCACACTTCAACCACTCTAACAAAAACACGTCCGCTCTTCTCGACGGCTAGCAAATGATATCAACAACAAATTATTTCAGCGCACATGTGCAGGAGAGAGCAGCAGCAGCTGCTATAAGAGATATGTGCAATATCAAAGACATTACAGCATTAAAATTAGACACAACTATAAAATTATTCGTATCAGTGATCACCCGATCGCCACCTACGGGATAGAACTGATATCGAAGAAACTATCGACAAGCCATTTGGAGAGGTTAGGAAAAGTGAAGGCAAGATACATTAAAAAGGCATTTGGTGTAAGCAAATACACAACAAATAGCCTATAGAAACCTACTTCCTAGAGGGTCTGAGACAAAGGATACTACTGCCAGCAACGGAGCCATATGAGAAAATCACGGAAAAACTGAAATAGAAGGAAAAAGAGATCGATGAAGAGTTCTACGCCTCAGACGCTATGGTAAAGAGGGAGTGAACCGGAATGGCACGCAATTATAGGCCTGGCAAACCATGGATATCACCATAAAATTTGCAAAATTACGAAATTCCACCAACCGAGTGACTCGTGTGAATGTGAACAAAAATGCGAGTGATACCATTACAAACAATGCTGAAGATGGACAGGATAGTTGAACGAACTGATAAAATAAAAAGTAAAAACCTAAAACTTAATGCTCTTTCGAGTGATACTTATGTACACCCTTCGACAAAAAATGAGCCATCCCTTGAACGCACATTTCTTCTAAGTCATACTCGGCACAGCGCTGGGTTCAAACTAGGAAACTAGTCATAATTGTGAAGTCCCTCAGCTACTGTGTTATGTGGCATGAACTGAAGACTCTTCTACGTGTCCCGATAGCTCAGCGGTAAAGCACGCGGTCACTGGTTCTGTTAATGAAGATCGCAGGTTCGCTTCTTCAATTACGCACTTTTTTCGTGATATTTGTATTAAACGTTTTATGAATTAAATGCATTTTATTTCGACATTTGAATTAATCTATACTTTTTAAGTTCATATTTTTTTATACCGTTGAGGTTATAACAATGTTAAATTATATGTTTTTACACGCTTTATATTAGCTTGACCTGTCTAACGAACTTGCATCTATGTAACGGAATCTTTGAACACGACTTTCATCCACTTAAAAACATTGGATCGACTTGTAAATCTGTATACTTGTAAAGGACCCATAACAATACAATAATTTCATAATTGTTTTCTAAAATCCTAGCCACAATCATCGGAAAATCAAAAAAATAAAAACCTGTGTAATAGGTTGCGGATTTATCGACTTTTTTAGTCAATCGTTGTAAGAGCTCAGTTAGTAGAGCGGTGGACTGTAGTGGTATATAATTTCAGCAATAAATAGCTCGCTGGTTCAAATCCGGGCCGGAGGTTTTTTTAGAAGAGTATTAAGCAATTAAATTTTCATAGGCTTCCGGTTTATGACAACCAATTAAACTAAAAATTAAAAAAAATAATAGTTAAAAAACTGAAACAACACGCTTCATTAGATAACCGAATAAAAAATAAACAATTGTTTAAAAAATAAAACAAAATGCTTTATTACAAAACCGAACTAAAAAATAAAAAAATAATTTTAATTTCCAACACGCTTGGGGAAAAATTAAAGTGGTCCACAAAAAAATCATCTCTAACACATCTAGAATAAAACTAGAGTTATCTGCAAAAAAATAATTTTACCATCAAAAGCGTTGGGTGATTTTTATGGTTTTTACGTTTTCTTCTTAGAGACTTTACTTTTACTAATATCTGTTTATTATTAAATATAAGTAATAATTGATATAGAGCACCCCACGCTTTTGATATTAAAATTATTTTAGTGGATAACTCTAGTTTTATTCTAGATGTGTTGGATATTATTTTTTTCTTGACCACTTTAATTTTATCCCAAGCGTTTTGGAAAATAGAATTATTTTTCATTTTTTAATTCGGTTTTCTAACAAAGCGTGTTGTTTTTGTTTCTTTAAACAAGTATTTATTTTTACCTTGTATACTACTGTCTTCCTCATCTATCTAAAATTTTCGTTGATTTCCCTCTAGGCCTTTCGATGCATGCTTCATCTTCTGGTGTTGTTGTAGTAGTATTGAATTAACTGTATGTCTAATGGAGGGTTTTGCTTATTAGGCACATTTTCGTTGAGAATGTTTGTATTCTTGGCCTTCTTGATAATTTCGATTTTTTGTAAAATGTTAATTTTGTGTCTGTTGTTTTCTCTGTGTATAATTTACATTGTATTGTCGATATTGTTGAAACTGTGATCGCTTTCTGAAATATGTTTAGCGAAATTTGATTTCATTGTTAAAGGAGAAGGCAAATCAAATTTCGATGTTCACCAGGTTGAATCCAATCGAAAATGTATGGGCTAAGATGAAAATAGAGATGAACTCTAATTGGCCTGCAGATGCACGAAAAGCGAAAGATGGCTTATGGACACAAATTCAAGACGCCTGGAATGCTCTAGCCGATCGTCCACGTGCCTGTAAAAAATTTTTGCATCAATGTCCCGCAGATTGAGGGCGGCAATAGATGCTGAGGATTCCTACACCCGATATTGATTTTGTTTTTGTTAAAGTTTTTCATTTTAGAAGGTATTATTTCCTTTCTTCGTTTAATTATTAGAAGGTTTTCATTTATGTGTCTTGTGTGTGAATTAAAGCCATAAAACTCAAATATAAAATTAAATATGAAACTATATTACAGGCGAAATGCTATCCTAATATTCAGTAAAAAAAAAGTAGAACGGGAATCGAACCCGTGAGGTTACGAACTCAGATGTTGTGTGTTAAACCCCTCGACCACGGAAACATACAAAGCCAAGCTCTCTCTTTTATGTCACTTGAGTGTGCACTACGTTAACTAGCAAACACCACAGTGCAATTACTGAAAACGTGTTAATGTGAATAAGGCTTCTGCGAGTGCTCACGAAGTTCCCCGATCGGTTGATAGAATCAAGAGATGACTCATTTTTTTGTCTAAGGGTGTACTTATAAGAATGTACTCCATGAAATTATTTAGTGTCTTGTGTACACCGAATAGAAATAATTAAAGAACAAAAAAAAAATGCTGTTAATCCGGGACTAGTGGAGCGAGGTATTTTCCGACCCTACACGATTTTAATTTCTCAGACTTAGTATTAATTCTTGGAATATGTCACTCTGTGACCACATACCTGTCACTGCATTCTTACCCTTTTGTTAGATGTCAATAACCGTAGCCTTGAAGCCCAAATTCTAGACCAGGCATGGGGAACTCCCGAACAAGGGGTAGTATGACATCCTTCCTCATTCCATACTTAATTGAACTCGTAACTGTTGTTATTATCGTCTCGCATACCATGCAGTATCAGTGCCGGTACACCCTTATAAGCTGAAACATATATACTGCTCGGGATCCAGCTCCGTGTGTGTGAAAGGAATTTGCTGTCTCAGCTGTTAGTACTATGAGAAGCAGAGAAGTGTACCTCCTCCCACTCCCCACACTTCTCCCAGCAAACACACAGAGCTCGGTCTCGAGCTGTACTAATCCCTTCCATTCTTACGTACATTACGTGTAACATTTGAAGAGCGCGTAGATGCCTTTTTCTTGACACTAATTTGTCTATGTCAGGCTGGATAGTACTCTTAGAGATGCGTAATACTGAGACTAGGGTGTCATCGTTTATACTTACTTACTCACTGGCACTATCGAACCCGTAGGTTCATGGCCGCGCGGACATAAGCTCTCCATACATCCCTATCTAGAGCTAATGCTTTCCAACCATTCCCTGTATAATCTACTTCCCTCAAATCATAGTTAATGTTGTTCTCCCACCTCATTCTTGGTCTACCAACTGGGCGTTTTCCTTCTGGCTTTCCTACAAGAAGCTTCCACGCACGTCTTTCATTCCCCATACGCGCAACATGTCCTGCCCATCGTAGTCTACGAGACTTAACTTTTCTTATTATATCTGGCTTTCTATAAAGACCATGTAGTTCATTGTTATGTAGTATTCTCCATTCACCTGTCTGTTCATCTCTCTTTGGTCCAAAAATTTTCCTAAGAACTTTATTCTCAAATACTCGTAATCTCCTTTCCTCCCTTAAAGTAAGAGTCCATGTTTCGCACCCATATAATATAACTGGTAGAATAATAGTTTTATATATTTTCAGCTTAACGTGTTTTGAAACGAGTTGGGACGTCAAAAGTCTCTGCAATGCATAATAGCATGCATTTCCAGAATTGAGCCTATGTTTAATTTTTTTGTGCATCTCATTCATATTTGTGATTATTGTTCCTAGGTATTTGAATTCAGCCACTTCCTCAAAATTTCCCTCATTTGTCATTAGCTGTCCATTTTCATTATATACTGAATTTCTACGTGTGACCATATATTTAGTTTTACTGATATTTACTTCCAGTCCTAATTCCTTAGTGATACTCAATAGTGTGTGTGTGTGTGTTGGCCTTTAGTATCTCCTCGCTATCGGCCAGTAGTACTACATCATCAGCATAAACTAACAGCTTATTAATACCATTCAGTTGTAAGCCTTCCTCATTCTTTATTCTGGAGCGTATTTTTGATTTGGTATGGTTCAACTTCGAAAATAATTGTTCGCATGTATAAGTCGAACCAAACATTGCGACAATGTGGCCTGCAAAATCTCTCATGTTGGGATACGAGTCTATTGACAACAACCTGTATAGTTCCAAGCCTTCCGTGCCATTCTGAATACAAAAATAATCATTTTCCCAGTCAGTATTAATATGGTATCGGTGTTTAGAACTTGCCATGCTCACGCTGAATTGTACGCCACATACTCTCACTGCGTATTGTCAATCACTGTATACCTGCGTCTGCAGTGCAAGTACAAA
Organism: Diploptera punctata; assembly: GCA_030220185.1. Taxonomy (NCBI): domain Eukaryota; kingdom Metazoa; phylum Arthropoda; class Insecta; order Blattodea; family Blaberidae; genus Diploptera; species Diploptera punctata. The sequence goes on along the minus strand of JASPKZ010007808.1, from coordinate 7,917 downwards.
TGAGTGGAATGGGTATTGGCGGAGAGGATTTGTTATGAGCTCCCGGAGCCCCAGTTCCCCATGCCTGTTCTAGACATATAATTTAAAATATACTGAGGTGTGGTAACGGGATCCCATTCTCCTCCAAGTTAACCGTTATGTTTGTATTGAAGTTGTAAAAACTGTATTTCATAATTTGTGTAAAATTGCCAATTCATAAACAAAAGAGTTTTTGTATTGACCGTGTGTTTGTCACAATAATGTAACTACCATAAACAGTGACGGACGATCTACATTCAAACATGTAAACATGCTGGACAGTACATCAATAACAATATATGCTAATGATAATAATAATAATAATAATAATAATAATAATAGCAATATGGAGAAAGGTTAATTGAATTATGTAGATAATCATATTTAAAAATATGGAATGGTTTTCTAAATCATAAAGATATTCATAAATACACGTGAGAACGTGCAACACCAAATCAAAAATCCATTATCGATTACATAATTACAAAACAAAATACGAAAATGAAAATACAAGATGTCAGAGCTTATACAGGACCAAGTTGTGGGACAGATCATAAATTAGTAATTGGTAAATTTGTATTACCTTGCATTCTTAATAAGAAATAACCACGCAGAAAAAAAAGAAGAAATGTTAGAATAGAAAAGGAAAGAAAATTTAATATAGAAAGACTAAAAAACAAAAGTGTAAAGCAAAAAGGTGCACTCATAAAGCCGCCTATGAAGCATTGGGTGAGAAAGACGACTATAGAGGAAGGACAGCACTGTTTTTATACTATGAAATAGAGAAAGAAATACAGAATAAGAAACAGTTATTTTTAAATGTACAAAAGAACCAGAACGACAAAATACAATATCGAAAAGCACAAGCAAAAGTGCGAAGAACGGTTACTAAACACAGAAACGAGATTTGAGATAAGACATATACAGAAATACAAACATATTTAGGAAGCAAGAAGAGTTCTTAATCATGGAAATTTATAAAAAAATATACGTTCATCGAATAGAAATAATAATCTTCTGAACCTATTAGGGACACATGAATGGGGAGAATATTACAAAAAACTTGTAGTAGAGGAACGAAAAGAATTTTTGGGAGAAAATGACGATTTATCAGAGATGAAAACGGGAAGCATAATCGAAATTGATATAAATACTGTAAAATAGGAAATTATGAGAATGAAAAATGGTAGTAATGCCGGCCCAGGAAATATTGCTTCAGAATTGATTAAAAGTGGCAGTCAGAAGTTATTATAAATTATCATTGTACTGTTTAATAAAATAATAAATGTCGAAGAAGTGCCTGAAGTGTGGAAAGTCGCTATTATAACTTCGATTCATAAGAAGGTAGACAAGAGAAAGTGTGAAAATTATAGAAGCATATCAGTAACAAGTACAGTAAGTAGAATATATGGACGTATACTAAGTAAAATGGTTGATTTAGAATACCAGGATAAAGAAATGGAAGAACAATCTGGTTTTAGAAGTGGTAGGTCATGCACAGATAATATATTTTGCATAACGCAAATGATAAAAAAGGGCTATTAACAGAGATATACATTTGCTTTTTGTCGATTTAACTAAAGTATATGATAATATTCCTCAAGTAAATGTTATGGGAAACTTTAGACAACTCAAACATTACTGAAATATTAATAGAAGTTTCGAAAATAAAAGTTGGAAATCATATAACAGAGGGATTTACTATTACAAAAGGTTTAAGGCAGTGTTGCACTTCATCTCCAACTCTATTCAAAATTTATCTTGAAAAAGTACTAAGAGACTGGAGGAAAAATTGTCAAAAATGGGCATACCAATCCAAAATACACATGTATATTCACTACATTTTGCAGACGACTAGGTATTAATAGCACAAGACCACGATCACGTAGAATATATGGCTAAAAAACTAAAAGAATAATATGAAAAATGGGGACTTCATATAAACGTAGAGAAAACTAAATATCTGTGCATAGGAAAAGAAATGAAAAATATAAATTTCAACAATGGACAAGAACTGAAACCTAGTATTGAATGTACTTGTTTAGGAACACAATTAGACCATTCAGGCGATAACACAGTGGAAATTAAAAATATAATCCCACAAACAAAACAATCAATAAATGCTTTAAACTCTCTTTGGTGGAGCAAGAATATTACAAAAAATAAGAAATTACAAATATATCAAACCATAATTCAGAGCATTTTAACATATTGTGCTGAAGTTTGGTAAATTCCTACCAGGGAAATGAAAATAATTTTAATTGCAGAAATTGATGATTTAAGAAGATCAGCTGGAAAATCTAGAATGGATAGAATATTAAATAAATAAATAAGGGAAATTATGGGTGTACAAGAAGAGCCGACATCATAGACATTATAGAAAAGAAAGATTACAGTGGTATGTCCATGTGAAAGGAATGTCTAAATGTGTTATGGAATGGATCCCAATGGAAAGGAGGAAGAGAGGAAGACCGAAGAAAACTTGGTAGAAGGGGTACAAGCAGCTATGAATATCAGATGATTGGAGGAGATCAATGGATGGACAGAGAGGAATGGCGTTTGGTTTCCGGAAGACGGCGGCAGCTGCCATGATACCGGATGATAATGATGAATAACAATATTTATTTATTTATTTATTTATTTATTTATATACAGATTTTTAATTTTTACACATCTTTCTGCGCCTGAATTTTATTTTCCTTCTCTATCCATCCACTCCATATCGTCCAGACCTCTTGTTCTCAATCCACTTCTTATTTCCTGCATCCACGAGTTTCGAGGTCTTCCTTTCGTTCTTCTTCCAGGTGGACACCATCCCAATGTTTTCCTGAGTAACATTTCTTCTTCGTACAGTACGTGCCCATACCAATTTAATTGCTGATATCTTATATAATCAACTATTGAATATTTAATAATCATTTTCTGACAGTATTTCTTATTTTTTTCTAATTTTGAACATCATTCTGCTCTCCTCAAGAAGTCCATTTCCATTGACATAAGTTTTTGTTGAATTTACAAACTTCAGCTCGATATGTGACAGTACTTCTCACTATTGAATTATATATTGTGTAACTTATTTTTCTTCGTTATATGTCTGTTCCATAAGACTCCATTCATCATTGTTGTTTATGCTCTACCTTTATTTATTCTGTTCTTAATACCACTTTCTTGTTTATCCTCTTTATCTACTTTATACACTACCACATCCTCCTTTGTGATCTTCTAATATTAAATCATCGATTTCGGCTCCACATCCCATTATATATATATATATATTATATAATATATTTATTTTTAATTTATTTTCAAACCCGAGTTACCGTATTCGTCCAATAATTTTCTGAACTTATAGTCCATGTCTTTATATTCCTGAGCAATTATGATCTGGCCAACCGCAAATAACAGTGTATATATTGTATCGGTTGATCCATCTGTAATTGGTACTCACATTCCTGAACATTTGTTATAATAATCATAATAATAATAATAAAAAGACCAACACCAAATAGAAATGCCCTATTGACTTATTATATTAGTGTAATAATAATAATAATAATATCATTATTATTAATATATCACCATACAAATTAAAATGAAATTATATATTGCAACAATATTTATAAGATAATTATTTATAGGGCTACACAATGTTTTGAGACAACTATTACCATATACACCAGTGAAAAATTAATAAAATCATTCTAATTTGTATCCATTTGCGCCCAAAATTAAATGTGATATACTTTTTAGATCAATACTTTTTTTTTCTCTGGTTGCTGCACAGCGAGTCTGGTCACTGTGTGGCGCAATTAATATACTCCCTGAGTCCATTCACTGTTTGTCATGGCGTCAGTAATGTAGAATTGTTCCCATATTTTGCCGTTTTTCTCGTGGAGTTCTTGCAGGAGGTTCTGGTAAGCTGGGTTTCGCAAATTAGTTCAATATTATGTTTGTTTAAATCACACAACTGTGTTGATTTGCTAGGTCCTCGCCTTTGTGTTATTTTTATATCGAGTACTTTAATGTTACTGTCATTTTAGTTTAATTAACGCAAGAACCAACTTATACATATATAAATAAAATTAACATTTTTTTTAGACACTTGAGTTACAATTTTAGATAAATTTGACATTTGGCTGTTAATATTTCTTAAAAATAGAACAACTTTTTTCTTTATTTGATCACCTTTCTCCTTGATCCTGCAGACGATTTTGGTTTAATGATAGTTACATGCGCTTCTGTATCCAAGGGAATCGCCGTTATTGTCAATTTCCGGAGAGTAAAACTACTGACTTTTGCTACGTTTTGAAAGACGAGGGTTCCGGGCACGTAAAAGAATTTTAAGCTTCAGAAAGTAGGCCTTGGGAGAGAGCTTTGTTTGCTTTTTCTCGACCAGAATCCATTTGCGGCGCTAATGATCTTAGATGTTTTAAGAGCGTCGTTAAATGTATAAAGTGTTATTACAGGGAGTGAAATTGTGTCATCTTAGTTAGACTATGTATTTAAAGTAAAGTAACCTGACAGGCAACTCCCAACTTGGAGGACCAGAACTTGTTTAAGGTTTTTCCAGTCTTTTCCACTCTGACTTAATCTGAGTAGGCTTATTGTTTTGTATTATTCTTTTAATCAGCTATTAAATGTACACAGAGAACAGGACATTGAGGAAGATCATTTACAGGACAGCAGAACCAAGTGCATTAGAGGTTGAAATGGCGATTTGAAAAATGAAGATGTATAAATAAGCATCAGGTTCAGATGAGATCCCCAGCAGGAACTGAAAAAATCAGGGGGAGAAAAATTGATGGACAAGATACGCTAGTTGCTTAGTATGATTTGGGAAAAAGAAGTCTTTTCTGATGAATGGAAAGAATCAATTATCGTACCAATTTATAAGAAAGGAAATAAATAAAACTGATTGCAACAACTACAGGGGCATCTCATTTACTTTCAACTTTCGTACAACTTCTAACAAATATATTCGTAACGCAGACTTACTCCTATATTGATGAACTTTCTAGGAGATCATTAATGTTATTTAGAAGAACAGGTCTACAATAGATTCAGATTTAGTGTTTTTTGTGTTCGACAGATTTTAGAAAGAAATGGGAAGATATCATGGTATTGTACATCAACTATACATAGACTTCAGAAAAGCTTATGGTTCAATTAAGAGGGAGAAGTTATATAGTATCCTGCTGGAGTTCGGTATTACTAAAACGTTAGTTGGACTTATACGAATGTGTCTAATGGCCGAAGAGTAGGGTGCGGGTAGGCAAACAGTTTTCGGACACTTTTGAAAATCAGAATGGGTGAAGCAAGGAGATGCACTATCTCCTCTACTATTTTATTTGTTACTAGAGCATGCCATCAATCTTTAGGGATGAGGGAAGGCCTACCAACTCAATGGTATTAATAAGCTGTTAGTTTATGCTGATGATGTAGTACTATCTGGGCCGATAGCGAGGAGATTCTCTATAAGGACAACACGCAGACACTATTGAGTAACACTAAGAAATTAGGACTGGAGTAAATATCAATAAAAACTAAATATATGGGTCCACGCAGAAATGTAAGGAAATGAGAAAGCTAATGACAAACGAGGAATTTTGAGGGGAACTGGTCGAAGTCAAATACTAGAACAATATCACAAATAGGAATGAGAGCACAAAAAAAAGTATACATATGTCAATTCTGGAAATGCTTGATAGTCATGCATTGCAGTGACTTGTGAGTCCCCAAAACTCCTTTCAAAAAACGTTTTAAATTGACAATATATAAAACTATTGTTCTACCCATAGTTATCTTATATGGATGCGAAACATGGACTCTACACTAAGGGAGGAAAGGAGATTACAAGTATTTGAGCATAAAGTCATTAGGCAAATTTTGGACACAGAGAGATGAACAGGACAGGTAGAATGAAAGAAGACTAAGTAACAAGGAAACTACATGGTCTTATATAGGAGCCAGATATAATAAGAACAGTTAAGTCTCGTCGGACTATTTCGCGTATGGGGAATGAACGACGTAATGGTAGCTTCTGTAGGAAAGCACGAGGGAAAACGCCCAGTGGTAGACCAAGAATGAGGCGGGGGGGAGAACAAGATAAACTATGATTTGAGGGAAAGTAGACAGACAGGAATGAATGAAGGCATTAGCTTAGGATAGGAATGTATGGGAGAGCTTATATCCGAGCGGCCATAAACTACGGCGTTCGGTCAAATGGTGCCAGTCAGTACGTAAGGTGTTATTCTGTCTCTGTGAGACTTGGGATTCTGATAACTAAAGGAAGTAATATTGTCTTTGTAAGTGCGGTTATGCCATCGAAACGTCGCAGGTCTGATGGGGTTGTAGTAGTTTGTCACCACTGCCTAAAAATAACTGCTGAACTACTATTAAGGTCGAACCAGACTCATAAAATATATGTTATGTTATGGGAAGGTACGTACACATATGCGCCGCGGCGCGTGTATGTCGTCGAAATGAATTAATTTTCATCGAACCTATGCGATCCATAGGAAATAACCCACAAACCTTCAGTGACTTTTGCAGAGCAGGTGTACCACCAAACCCATGTCTATGTCCTTTCGTCTTCCGCTTGTCTGATTCTTTCAAAAAATAGGGACTTTTTTAAAATCTGAGGGGAACGCGGGGACCCAAATTGGTAAAAAATCGGGACTGTCCGCAAAAATGCGGGAAGTCTGGTCACGCTTATTACTGATTAAATATATTATAACGGTATTTTTCTACTTTTCAAATATTGTAGGCATTAAGGAATTTAAAAAATATATGATTTGTATAGTTATGGTAAATTATTAAGCATCTATCCACAATAAATGGCCGTAATTTTCATAAAGATGTAATGATGATTATATAGAGGTTGTACTTATTGCACCAAAGGTATAGTTTCAAAAAAAGGTATATTAAAAAGGGATTAGTTTATGATAAATCACCAGTACAATAAACTTACCTATTGAAATTAAACATTTCAGAATGTTAAACATTTTCAACGTATTAAAAAAAAAAAAAATATTTTTTCTCATTGCTTTCATTAGTTAATTTTGTAATTTTATTTTATTAATATATCCTGTTTAAATATTGTTTTTAGATGTGTATATATTATGCATATATAGTAGGTTGGATTACTTCTAAACTTATGCCGAAGGTTTTCTCTGTGTTTATTGTTAATTGCTTTTGGGCCATATTTTGGTATAGCCCCCTAACCTGAGCATCTTGACTCCTTTGAGTCTTGAAGAAATAAATAAATATATTAGTAATAAATGTGTTTATATATTGATGTTTTGTGATCTAATACCAAATATTATGAAATGAACGTACTTAAATTAAAATGTTCTACATAATTCTAATTATCATACAATTACAGTACCCCACACGAGAAAAAAAAAACAAATAAACATTGAAAAACAAAAAAGGGCATATCCTTTCAATGATGTTTAAAATGATCCTTAGGTTGAGGATCCCACAAGAGTGCTTGCTTCTATAAATATCAATAAGTGTAACATGTTTTCCTTGACACTCCATACTCAAATATAGAGTCGCGCACCAGAAAACAACGACCTCTCAGGTACCCGTCAAATCGAAAACAGAGAACCATCAAAGTGTTAGTGGAAAAAACCGGACAATGAATGATCGTGGTGCAAGGCGCGCGGACGCGTTCGCGCGAACCTTAAAACCCCGTCCAAATTTGACGAACTGGTGCGAGCCCGCGCGCGCGCAAGGGTACGTAATATATAAGAACAGGGTATGACCGCCCTGGAGATAGTGGGAGAGAGACAAAAACAGCCACAGCCTCTGATGTGTAATAGAGTTAAGTACCGTTGTTAAAACACATAACTTGGTTTATTTATTGATTTTGAGGAGGGATAACCTGAGAAAGGT
>JASPKZ010007807.1:2610000-2655000 GCA_030220185.1 Diploptera punctata | reverse complement strand
GAGATTTTGTTGTACGGAAGCTATTTAATAAACTCCAGTCCGAAAGTGTTGTATTTATAAAATGCTGGATATGTAACTTGGGAAATTATTTACAGAGGTCAAGAAGAAGAAGAACAACAACAACAAGAACACAGTCAATTTTAACTCTCACTGCTCCCTGTGAGAAATTGGAACTCCCTTAACGCAATATTTACTATGTATGGAAGGAGATTTTGTTGTACGGAAGCTATTTAATAAACTCCAGTCCGAAAGTGTTGTATTTATAAAATTGCTGGATATGTAACTTGGGAAATTATTTACAGAGGTCAAAGAAGAAGATGAACAACAACGAACAAGAAGAAGGACAGTCAATTTTAACTCTCACTGCTCCCTGTGAGAAATTGGAACTCCCTTAACGCAAATTACTATGTATGGAAGGAGATTTTGTTGTACGGAAGCTATTTAATAAACTCCAGTTCCGAAAGTGTTTGTATTTATAAAATGCTTGGATATGTAACTTGGGAAATTATTTACAGAGGTCAAGAAGAAGAACAACAACAACAAACGAAGAAGACAGTCAATTTTAACTCTCACTGCTCCCTGTGAGAAGATTGGAACTCCCTTAACGCAATTACTATGTATGGAAGGAGATTTTGTTGTACGGAAGCTATTTAATAAACTCCAGTCCGAAAGTGTTGTATTTATCAAATGCTGGATATGTAACTTGGGAAATTATTTACAGAGGTCAAGAAGAACACCACAACACACAAGAAGAAGACAGTCAATTTTAACTCTCACTGCTCCCTGTGAGAAATTGGAACTCCTTTTAACGCAAATTACTATGTATGGAAGGGAGATTTTGTTGTACGGGAAGCTATTTTAATAAAACTCCAATCCGAAAGTGTTTGTATTTATAAAATGCTGGATACGTAAACTTGGGAAATTATTTACAGAGGTCAAGAAGAAGAACAACAACAACAAGAAGAAGACAGTCAATTTTAACTCTCACTGCTCCCTGTTGAGAAAATTGGCAACTCCCTTAACGCAAAGTTACTATGTATGGAAGGAAATTTTGTTGTACGGAAGCTATTTAATAAACTCCAGTCCGAAAGTGTTGTATTTATAAAATGCTGGGATATGTAACTTGGGGAAATTATTTACAGAGGTCAAGAAGAACAACAACAACAAGAAGACAGTCAATTTTAACTCTCACTGCTCCCTGTGAGGAAATTGGAACTCCCTTAACGCAAATTACTATGTATGGAAGGAGAGTTTTGTTGTACGGAAGCTATTTAATAAACCCCTAGTCCGAAAGTGTTTGTATTTTATAAAATGCTGGATATGTAACTTGGGAAATTATTTTACAGAGGTCAAGAAGAGAAGGAAACAACAGCAACAAGAAGAAGGAAGACAGTCAATTTTAACTTTCACTGCACCCTGTGAGAAATTGGAACTCCTTTAACGCAAATTACTATGTATGGAAGGAGATTTTGTTGTACGGAAAGCTATTTAATAAACTCCAATCCGAAAGTGTTTGTATTTATAAAATGCTGGATATGTAACCTTGGGAAATTATTTACAGAGGTCAAGAAGAAGAACAACAACAACAAGAAGAAGACAGTCAATTTTAACTCTCACTGCTCCCTGTGAGAAATTCAAACTCCCTTAACGCAAATTACTATGTTATGGAAGGAAATTTGTGTTGTGACGGGAAGCTATTTAATAAACTCCAATCCGAAAGTGTTGTATTTATAAAATGCTGGATACGTAACTTGGGAAATTATTTACCAGAGGTCAAGAAGAAGAACAAACAACACCAAGAAGAAGACAGTCAATTTTAACTCTCACTGCTCCCTGTGAGAAATTGGAACTCCCTTAACGCAAATTTAACTATGTATGGAAGGAAATTTTGTTGTTACGGAAGCTATTTAATAAACTCCAGTCCGAAAGTGTTGTATTTATAAAATGCTGGATATGTAACTTGGGAAATTATTTACAGAGGTCAAGAAGAACAACAACAACAAGAAGACAGTCAATTTTAACTCTCACTGCTCCCTGTGAGAAATTGGAACTCCCTTAACGCAAATTACTATGTATGGAAGGAGATTTTGTTGTACGGAAGCTATTTAATAAACCCCAGTCCGAAAGTGTTGTATTTATAAAATGCTGGATATGTAACTTGGGAAATTATTTACAGAGGTCAAGAAGAAGAAGAACAACAGCAACAAGAAGAAGACAGTCAATTTTAACTTTCACTGCACCCTGTGAGAAATTGGAACTCCTTTAACGCAAATTACTATGTATGGAAGGAGATTTTGTTGTACGGAAGCTATTTAATAAACTCCAATCCGAAAGTGTTGTATTTATAAAATGCTGGATATGTAACTTGGGAAATTATTTACAGAGGTCAAGAAGAAGAACAACAACAACAAGAAGAAGGACAGTCAATTTTAACTCTCACTGCTCCCTGTGAGAAATTCAAACTCCCTTAACGCAAATTACTATGTATGGAAGGAAATTTTGTTGTACGGAAGCTATTTAATAAACTCCAGTCCGAAAAGTGTTGTATTTATAAAATGCTGGATATGTAACTTGGGAAATTATTTACAGAGGTCAAGAAGAACAACAACACAACAAGAAGACAGTCAATTTTAACTCTCACTGCTCCCTGTGAGAAATTGGGAACTCCCTTAACGCAAATTACTATGTATGGAAGGAGATTTTGTTGTACGGAAGCTATTTAATAAACTCCAGTCCGAAAGTGTTTGTATTTATAAAATGCTCTGGATATTGTAACTTGGGAAATTATTTACAGAGGTCAAGAAGAAGAAGAACCAACAACACACAAGAACCACAGTCAATTTTAACTCTCACTGCTCCCTGTGAGAAATTGGAACTCCCTTAACGCAAATTACTATGTATGGAAGGAGATTTTGTTGTACGGAAGCTATTTAATAAACTCCAGTCCGAAAGTGTTGTATTTATAAAATGCTGGATATGTAACTTGGGAAATTATTTACAGAGGTCAAGAGAAGAAGAACAACAACAACAAGAAGAAGACAGTCAATTTTAACTCTCACTGCTCCCTGTGAGAAATTGGAACCTCCCTTAACGCAAATTACTATGTATGGACAGGAGATTTTGTTGTACGGAAGCTATTTTAATAAACTCCAGTCCGAAAGTGTTGTATTTATAAAATGCTGGATATGTAACTTGGGAAATTATTTACAGAGGTCAAGAAGAAGACAAAACCAACAACAACAAGAAGAAGACAGTCAATTTTAACTCTCACTGCTCCCTGTGAGAAATTGGAACTCCCTTAACGCAAATTACTATGTATGGAAGGAGATTTTGTTTGTACGGAAGCTATTTAATAAACTCCAGTCCGAAAGTGTTGTATTTATAAAATGCTGGATATGTAACTTGGGAATTATTTACAGAGGTCAAGAAGAAGAAACAACAACAACAAGAAGAAGACAGTCAATTTTAACTCTCACTGCTCCCTGTGAGAAATTGGAACTCCTTTAACGCAAATTACTATGTATGGAAGGAGATTTTGTTGTACGGAAGCTATTTAATAAACTCCAATCCGAAAAGTGTTGTATTTATAAAATGCTGGATACGTAACTTGGGAAATTATTACAGAGGTCAAAGAAGAAGAACAACAACAACAAGAAGAAGACAGTCAAATTTTAACTCTCACTGCTCCCATGTGAGAAATTGGAACTCCCTTAACGCAAATTACTATGTATGGAAGGAAATTTTGTTGTACGGAAGCTATTTAATAAACTCCAGTCCGAAAGTGTTTGTATTTATAAAATGCTGGATATGTAACTTGGGAAATTATTTACAGAGGTCAAGAAGAACAACAACAACACAGAAGACAGTCAATTTTAATCTCTCACTGCTCCCTGTGAGAAATTGGAACTCCCTTAACGCAAATTACTATGTATGGAAGGATGGAGATTTTGTTGTACGGAAGCTATTTAATAAACCCCAGTCCGAAAGTGTTGTATTTATAAAATGCTGGATATGTAACTTGGGAAATTATTTACAGAGGTCAAGAAAGAGAGAACCAACAGCAACAAGAAGAAGACAGTCAATTTTAACTTTCACTGCACCCTGTGGAGAAATTGGAACTCCTTTAACGCAAATTACTATGTATGGAAGGAGATTTTGTTGTACGGAAGCTATTTAATAAACTCCAATCCGAAAGTGTTGTATTTATAAAATGCTGGTATATGTAACTTGGGAAATTATTTTACAGAGGTCAGGAAGAAGAACAACAACAAGAAGAAGAAGACAGTCAATTTTAAACTCTCACTGCTCCCTGTGAGAAATTCAAACTCCCTTAAACGCAAATTACTATGTATGGAAGGAAATTTTGTTGTACGGAAGCCTATTTAATAAACTCCAATCCGAAAGTGTTGTATTTATAAAATGCTTGGATATGTAACTTGGGAAATTATTTACAGAAGGTCAAGAAGAAGAACAACAAACAACACAAGAAGAAGACAGTCAATTTTAACTCTCACTGCTCCCTGTGAGAAATTCAAAACTCCCTTAACGCAAATTACTATGTATGGAAGGAAATTTTGTTGTACGGAAGCTATTTAATAAACTCCAGTCCGAAAGTGTTGTAATTTATAAAATGCTGGATATGTAACTTGGGAAATTATTTACAGAGGTCAAGAAGAACAACAACAACAAGAAGACAGTCAATTTTAACTCTCACTGCTCCCTGTGAGAAATTGGAACTCCCTTAACGCAAATTACTATGTATGGAAGGAGATTTTGTTGTACGGAAGCTATTTAATAAACTCCAGTCCGAAAGTGTTGTATTTATAAAATGCTGGATATGTAACTTGGGAAATTATTTACAGAGGTCAAGAAGAAGAAGAACAACAACAAGAACACAGTCAATTTTAACTCTCACTGCTCCCTGTGAGAAATTGGAACTCCCTTAACGCAAATTACTATGTATGGAAGGAGATTTTGTTGTACGGAAGCTATTTAATAAACTCCAGTCCGAAAGTGTTGTATTTATAAAATGCTGGATATGTAACTTGGGAAATTATTTACAGAGGTCAAGAAGAAGAACAACAACAACAAGAAGAAGACAGTCAATTTTAACTCTCACTGCTCCCTGTGAGAAATTGGAACTCCCTTAACGCAAATTACTATGTATGGAAGGAGATTTTGTTGTACGGAAGCTATTTAATAAACTCCAGTCCGAAAGTGTTGTATTTATAAAATGCTGGATATGTAACTTGGGAAATTATTTACAGAGGTCAAGAAGAAGAACAACAACAACAAGAAGAAGACAGTCAATTTTAACTCTCACTGCTCCCTGTGAGAAATTGGAACTCCCTTAACGCAAATTACTATGTATGGAAGGAGATTTTGTTGTACGGAAGCTATTTAATAAACTCCAGTCCGAAAGTGTTGTATTTATAAAATGCTGGATATGTAACTTGGGAAATTATTTACAGAGGTCAAGAAGAAGAACAACAACAACAAGAAGAAGACAGTCAATTTTAACTCTCACTGCTCCCTGTGAGAAATTGGAACTCCTTTAACGCAAATTACTATGTATGGAAGGAGATTTTGTTGTACGGAAGCTATTTAATAAACTCCAATCCGAAAGTGTTGTATTTATAAAATGCTGGATACGTAACTTGGGAAATTATTTACAGAGGTCAAGAAGAAGAACAACAACAACAAGAAGAAGACAGTCAATTTTAACTCTCACTGCTCCCTGTGAGAAATTGGAACTCCCTTAACGCAAATTACTATGTATGGAAGGAAATTTTGTTGTACGGAAGCTATTTAATAAACTCCAGTCCGAAAGTGTTGTATTTATAAAATGCTGGATATGTAACTTGGGAAATTATTTACAGAGGTCAAGAAGAACAACAACAACAAGAAGACAGTCAATTTTAACTTCTCACTGCTCCCTGTGAGAAAATTGGAACTCCCTTAACGCAAATTACTATGTATGGAAGGAGATTTTGTTGTACGGAAGCTATTTAATAAACCCCAGTCCGAAAGTGTTGTATTTATAAAATGCTGGATATGTAACTTGGGAAATTATTTACAGAGGTCAAGAAGAAGAAGAAGAACAACAAGAAGAAGACAGCCAATTTTAACTCTCACTGCTCCCTGTGAGAAATTGGAACTCCCTTAACGCAAATTACTATGTATGGAAGGAGATTTTGTTGTACGGAAGCTATTTAATAAACTCCAGTCCGAAAGTGTTGTATTTATAAAATGCTGGATATGTAACTTGGGAAATTGTTTACAGAGGTCAAGAAGAACAACAACAACAAGAAGACAGTCAATTTTAACTCTCACTGCTCCCTGTGAGAAATTGGAACTCCCTTAACGCAAATTACTATGTATGGAAGGAAATTTTGTTGTACGGAAGCTATTTAATAAACTCCAGTCCGAAAGTGTTGTATTTATAAAATGCTGGATATGTAACTTGGGAAATTATTTACAGAGGTCAAGAAGAACAACAACAACAAGAAGACAGTCAATTTTAACTCTCACTGCTCCCTGTGAGAAATTGGAACTCCCTTAACGCAAATTACTATGTATGGAAGGAGATTTTGTTGTACGGAAGCTATTTAATAAACCCCAGTCCGAAAGTGTTGTATTTATAAAATGCTGGATATGTAACTTGGGAAATTATTTACAGAGGTCATGGTTTCAACTGAAGTTAATTGATGTATGAGGCTGTGGTTAGACGCAATTAACTCGTCGTATATGTTGATTGTGATTAGCAGGAACAGATCGATATCTCGAACAATCTTGCAGACAATGTTATCAATCAGAATGTGATTACTGCAGAACAATAAGGGCACATCACACATGTATCACACATCTCACTCCACTGTGGTAATTATTAAAGCAGACACGATAGGCGCTAAATAACTTGTTGTAGAATACCTAATAGACACTAGAACTAACTAGTAGTAGTAGGACTTTATTAGACAAAAAGTAAGATATTTACAATATTATTTACAAATATTGGTCGCACGGGCAGTAAGCCGTACGTGCTGTTGACAGTCCGTTACAATAAAGTAATAATTGGTACTAGTGTAAAGAAAAATAAACAACAAAAAATCAATAACATTACAATTACATAAAGAAAACACAATAATATTACAATTAAATAATAACACAGTAGCATTATACACTAAAAAAACATTAACATTACAATTACATAAAGAAAACAATAATATTACAATTAAATAATAACACAATAGCATTATACACTAATTAATTTATATATAATTGTTAGTAATTAATGGTATTGCATTTTGATAACATATATTAATTCATGAATGAGTGTTGTTCTTATTTTCCGCGTTTTGTCCAGAAATTTACCGAGGTTTATCCAATTTTCTAGATTTACCAGTAACTCGTAGCATGCCAATCTTTCCTGATTTGAATTTAGAAATTTTTCCGGTAATAACTGACGTCTCCAATATTCTAAATCATTACATCTTCCTATTATATGTAGGCCTATCTCATCTTCAAAGTTCCCGCACATTGGATATATTCGCATATCGTGATCGTCGCTATTTTTAGAAATTTCCATGCCCCTAGCCTAAACCAAGCAAGCCCTGATCTCTCCTTAAATCCTAGGTTGAGTATATACGATTATTTTCTAACTCACTGACACCTAACCCGGAGGCACATGGCCGCTCGGACTTAAGCTCTCCATACATCCCTATCCTCAGCTAATGTTTTACAATCATTCCCAGTATAATCTACTTCCCTCAAATCATAGTTAATATTATTCTCCCACCTCATTATTGGTCTACCAACTGGGCGTTTTCCCTCTGGTTTTCCTACAAGAAGCTTCCATGCACCGCTTTCATTCCCCATTCGTGTCACATGTCCTGTCCATCGCTGTCTATGAGACTTGACTGTTCTCATTATATCTGGTTTCTTATAAAGACCATGTAGTTCACTGTTATGTAGTCTTCTCCATTCACCTGTCTGTTTATCTCTCTTTGGTCCAAACATTTTCCTGAGACCTTTATTCTCAAATACTCGTAATCTCATTTCCTCCCTTAATGTAAGCGTCCATGTTTCGCATGCATATAATATAACTGGTAGAATAATAGTTTTATATGTTTTCAGTTTAACGTTTTTTTTAAAGGAGTTATGACGTCAAATGTCTGCAATGCATAATAGCACACATTTCCAGATTGAACCTATGTTTAATTTTCTTGTGCATCTCATTCCTGTTTGTGATTATTGTTCCTAGGTATTTGAATTCAACGACTTCCTCAAAATTTCATTAGCTGTCATTTGTCATTAGCTGTCCATTTCCATTATATAATGCATTTCTATGTGTGACCATATATTTAGTTTTATTGATATTTACTTCCAGTCCCAATTTCTTAGTCTTACTCAAGAGTGTGTGCGTGTTGTCCTTTAGTATCTCCTCGCTATCGCGTGAATTGATACACATATAGCATTTTCAGTGAAGGCTTCGATATTGAATGAAGAACAGCACTGAAACAGAATTTTTTAATCAATCTGGAATTAGAATCTAGTTCTAAGTCACTAACATTACGTATCATTTTTACTTATATTGTAGAAAGACATTATTCATTGTTGTTGTTATTATTATTGTTATTATTATTATTATTATTATTATTATTATTATTATTATTATTATTAACAGTAGTGGTACTAGTAACAATAGTGCTATTTTGATATTCACTTTGTAGTCTCGGGGTAAAGTCGTTGGTCAGTACGCAGCGAGTCGCTGTCTGATCGCCAGTGCGAACACGTTTCCTGATGAGTTTTTCTTTCGGGTTTTTCCTAACCTGTATGACAAATATTGGGAAACTTTAAGCCCCAAATAGTCTCCGAACACAATTTGGTCATCTTAACCATCCTATCATAATAATAATAATAGCTTTATTTTACCTGGCAGAGTTAAAGCCTTAAGGCCTTGTCTACCACTCAACCAGGTTTAAAAAAATACAAACAAAAAAATAGTCTTAAATCTAAATTACAATATATATATATATATATATATATATATATATATATGAATAAGAAAGTTTTCTTGGGTTTTCCGCGTCTTGGATTCAAGTTCGGCCCCTGGCCACTGACTCCGACGTTTCGGCATGATCCCACATGCCATTATCAAGGAATGATAAGTTCGAGTCTCAGGTTTAGGTCTTATATAATTAAACAAATAGAGTTTTCGCTGTGGTCCGTTTCCGAAGACGTACACCCATCCAAGGTTGTTCTTATGTAGTTAAACATTTTCAGTTTTCAGTGCGGTCCGTTTCCGAAGCCGTACACCCATACAAAGTTCAGTTCTTATGTGGTGGGCCACAGGCTTCGTCCCCAGTCAACTTCGGTTGACAGGCAGCAAAGTAGCCGCTTGAGGGAGCCGCACTCTGCGCTGTCCATCTTGTTTTAGACTTAGTAGTTAGTTAACCACCTTCAGTTTTCAGTGTGGTCCGTTTCGGAAGCCGTACACCCATCCAAGCGTCGACCACGCTCGATGTTGCCCAACCGTTGTTTTCTTCATATCTTCTTCGCTGTTCTAGGGATGACATGGTGAGCAGCGAGAGCAGTTTTCCATGTAGATGGTAATCTTTGGGCATCATCTCGGGTGTTCATAGTATGTGGCCTTTTTCAATCTCTATTGCTTCTCTGTAGATTCTTGATTTTTCATGATCTATTTTAGCCAACGTTCTAGATCCGGTGAGGTCGATCTTGTGACCCTTCTGTTTCTTGAATCCAAGACGCGGAAAACCCAAGAAAACTTTCTTATTCATACTTATATCCGCGAAAATCTGCAATATAACATATATATATATATATATATATATATATATATAAACGATTACAAGTTATGAATACAATACAATTAATATTTATAATGTATTTTGATTTACTCTAAATTTAACGAATTAAATATATAATATGTACAAGATATATAAAAAACGAGGGAAAGATTAATGACATAGTAAAAAATTAAATACATAGAGAAAAATTAATTATTAGATAACAGGTAACTGTATAAGCGTGACTTAAAGGTACCAAATGTGCGGCAACCCCTGATATCTTGAGGAAGGAGATTCCAGGAGCGGGCAGAGGCTACTGTGAAGGAAGTAGAATAGGAGGAAGTGCTATGAAGAGGAATTGTTAGCAGACTGTTATCTTGTGACCTAGTGTCAAATATCATATTCACCTTGATTTGTATGAAGGTGTGAATGAAAGGAGTGCCTTGTCTTAAATGTTTGTGTTGCATCGGAAATGGGCCGGAATTGAGTTGATCCTTCATTTAGGAAGGCGAGGGAGCCCGATGTTTCAGGGTCCTCTTTTGAGGGTTATACTGTATTGAAAGGGCGAATATATGAAATAATTATATAAGTGAATACATTGTTATGTCAAGATGTAACTTTAGGAAGGCCCTTCTTCACGTTGTGTAGTCAAACATTTATTTATGTAATCCAACGTTTGAACATCCTCCCGGCAGTCGTGTCACTCTAAGACCAGTATGATTTGAGACACGTAAAAGAGCTTGAAAGGGAGAGGTTCAAGTAAGAATTAAGAAAAAAATTCAATCCTAATTTGCATTATTAACCCATTCGCCTCAGCAGACGAGAAGTTAAACTCCGCTTACCTCTGCTGTTATAGATATTTGCGAATGTTTTGTACATCCCTGACAGCTGAATCGTCATATTCAACAGTTTTATGAATTGAGGAAAATGTTTTCGTCTTCAGCCTTATGATGATCGCAAGTGCAGTGGATATTTTGTTCGTTTTGAATATTTGAAAAATAGGCAATATAAATTACAGGGATATCCGGTTTCAGGGGAAAGGCATAAAACATTTAAACCTGAAGTTGAATGGGTGTCCGCCATTAATAGACCTTTTATATATGTATGCTACTATTTCTAACGTTCCTTTCATCTGTTTTCTTTTTAATGATGAAAACGGAGGGTTCTCCTTGTTCGAAACTGCATTTAGGTTGAACCTATTCTGTCACACTATGTACCAGTAAAATTCTCGAAAGCTCATCAGAATAATACAAATATATATTTTTATGAGGATAAAAATGAAGCTTCAACATTTCTACTTCTGACATTCTAAGTTTTTGGCTAAGTTTAAAGTAATTCATAGCCTCTATGTTTTACTTTTCCAGCTTCTGTTAATTAAAGTTATCACTATTAGATTTACTATTTTTTATGATATCCGTTTTTTGCACATTTAATAATGCAGTTACCCACAAAGCCTTTCCGTCATTATCACCTTGTGTGAAGTGGCCATCGATTATTAATAATAATCAAATTTGTCGACTGTGGCTACACTTTCACTACTGATATGTCCCAAAAGTATCATTGGCTATGTGTAAGTTGGACATCCGATTCTAAGGCTCTCTTCAGCTAAATTATCATTCTTCCATTACAGAGGACATTAAAATTATCATGCGATATGTTGAGCGAATCGTTGGTTCATTGCTAATTAACTTTATTAAAGCTGGAAAACTTTACTTCAATATTTTTATCTTCCAACACTCATAAATGAAAATAACTTTTTAATTTATATCTCTCTAAAACGTATATTGAATGTGACATATTCCAGATATTGTTTCAGCATCAAAGTATAAAAATGAAATTAAATATCGTTGTTCCACCTCTCGCACAGGGGTATTAACTTAGGTTCTCTGCTAAATAGCTTACCTCTAAGTTCGCTAACATAAACGTCGGTATTTTATTTCCAGTTGTTTATCAAACAAGGTGGACGTTTCTCGATCCAGTGTTCTCGACTATGGCTCGAGAGAGCGCATAAGAGAAAAGAGAGAAAGAGAGAAACACGAAAGAGACAAGAAAGAAAGAGAGCGAAAGCGAGAAGAAAGAAAAAAGAGGAGAAAGAGAGAGAAGCGGAGAGAGAGCGAAAAAAAAGAGAGAAACGAAAAGAAGAAAGAAAGAGAAAGAGAGAGTGGACAAGAGAAAAAGAGAGCGAAGCGACAGAGAGAGACAAAGAGAGCGAGAAAAAGAGAGCGCAGGGAAAAGAGAGAGAAAAAGAAGAGAGAGAGGCGTGGACAAAGCGAGAGAGAGAACGAGTCGAAACAAACCGAACCAAAGAAAGAAAGAGAGAGAGAAGAGAGAGAGGACCAAAAAGCGCGAAAGCGAGAGCGAACGAGAGAAGAGAAAGAGAGAGAAGAGAAAAGAGAGAGAGAAAGAGAGAGAGAGAAGAGAGAGCGAAAACAAGAGAGCGGAAAGAGAAAGAGAGAAACCCCTTCTCTCTCTCCCTCTCTCTCTCCCTCGACTCTCCCCCCTCTCGTATCTCTCCCGCTCTCTCCCCCTCTCCCCCTCTCTCTCCCTCACTCTCTCTCTCTCTCTCTCTCTCTCTACCTACCTATACACACCACTCACTCATTTTAGTCCAAGTAAGATTATTACGTTCATCGAGTGTATCATCAAAATATTTTTTTGCCATAAAATTGTGAATCACTGAATACATTTTTGCCGAGTGGTCTATTAAAATTCAGCCGCCAGTATGTTTAATTAAAATATTATTTATTTATTTATTGGAAATAATTTGATTCACTTGTTATCATAAGTAATTCCATGAGTGATTTCCAAATTATCTATAAATTCACGACTCACGAATTGAGGAGTGAATTTCTCTAGAGAATTTTGAAATCAAAACTGGCATTTGTTAGGACTATTTTTACCTCCAAGTTCGCTAAAATAAACATCGGTATTTTATTTCCATTTGTTTATCAAACAAGTTTATATCTCTCTCTCTCAGCTCTCTCTCTCTCTCTCCTCTCTCTCTCTCTCTATCTATCTATATATCTATCTGTCTGTCTATCTATCTATCTTTACACACCACTTACTCATTTTAGTCCAAGGTGCGGTTGTAAGATTACTATGTCCATCGAGTGATCAATTTTTTTTTCATAATTACTGAATATATTTTTGCCGAGTTGCTATTAAAATTCGCCCGCCAGTATGTTTAATTAAAATATAATTAATGTATTTATTCGAAATAATTTGATATACTTGTTATCAACATAAATTATAATCCAGTTCGCATAAATCGATATATAGAGCTCGAAAAGTTTTGTTTACCATTGCACATTTGGCCGTAAACCTTCTCCGGCTACAGCAGGCTGTGACACCAATCAGTAATAAAATGGCGGTAAGTACATATTTATTGTTTTATAATGTTTCAAATGAAGTTCAGTTAATTTGAAAAGCTGTGATTTGTTTCGTATAATGTACATTAATGAAGTTCAGTTAATTTGAAAAGCTGTGATTTGTTTCGTATAATGTACATTAACACTGCCTTTTGGATATATTTTTGTATATACGAGTACATTGTAAGTAGTAATAATTAAAGGGCAGTGATTTTACCTCCCGCTGCCAGTGAGTGATGAGTGAAGACGTGCAATTTAGAGTAACCATTACGAATGCGAATGAATAAGTTTTCAAACTTTCATGTAGGGCCTAAATGTAATGTTAATTATTATATAAAAGTGTAACACATTATAGTTATATTTGAAGAGAAAAATTATACGCTCAGACCGGGACTTGAACCCGGGACCCTTGGTTCTCTAGACCAAGTGCTCTACCAACTGAGCTACCTGAGCAAGTACCGATCTAAACGCAAATCTTTCTCTATATACATTGTAATTCCCATCCACCAAATGCTGTGAAGCCATGCTTCTATCTTGCAAATGGCGGCTCCTTTATTAAGAAGAAATATTTGGGAATTATACATTACAGCCAGTACGGCTTTTTCCAAGTTTTTATTATTGATTTCGTACATCTCAATGATGGATAAATCATATTTGAAGAGAAAAATTATACGCTCAGACCGGGACTTGAACCCGGGACCCTTGGTTCTCTAGACCAAGTGCTCTACCAACTGAGCTACCTGAGCAAGTACCGATCTAAACGCAAATCTTTCTCTATATACATTGTAATTCCCATCCACCAAATGCTGTGAAGCCATGCTTCTATCTTGCAAATGGCGGCTCCTTTATTAAGAAGAAATATTTGGGAATTATACATTACAGCCAGTACGGCTTTTTCCAAGTTTTTATTATTGATTTCGTACATCTCAATGATGGATAAATCATATTTGAAGAGAAAAATTATTTCTTCTTAATAAAGGAGCCGCCATTTGCAAGATAGAAGCATGGCTTCACAGCATTTGGTGGATGGGAATTACAATGTATATAGAGAAAGATTTGCGTTTAGATCGGTACTTGCTCAGGTAGCTCAGTTGGTAGAGCACTTGGTCTAGAGAACCAAGGGTCCCGGGTTCAAGTCCCGGTCTGAGCGTATAATTTTTCTCTTCAAATATGATTTATCCATCATTGAGATGTACGAAATCAATAATAAAAACTTGGAAAAAGCCGTACTGGCTGTAATGTATAATTCCCAAATATTTCTTCTTAATAAAGGAGCCGCCATTTGCAAGATAGAAGCATGGCTTCACAGCATTTGGTGGATGGGAATTACAATGTATATAGAGAAAGATTTGCGTTTAGATCGGTACTTGCTCAGGTAGCTCAGTTGGTAGAGCACTTGGTCTAGAGAACCAAGGGTCCCGGGTTCAAGTCCCGGTCTGGAGCGTATAATTTTTCTCTTCAAATATGATTTATCCATCATTGAGATGTACGAAATCAATAATAAAAACTTGGAAAAAGCCGTACTGGCTTGTAATGTATAATTCCCAAATATTTCTTCTTAATAAAGGAGCCGCCATTTGCAAGATAGAAGCATGGCTTCACAGCATTTGGTGGATGGGAATTACAATGTATATAGAGAAAGATTTGCATTTAGATCGGTACTTGCTCAGGTAGCTCAGTTGGTAGAGCACTTGGTCTAGAGAACCAAGGGTCCCGGGTTCAAGTCCCGGTCTGAGCGTATAATTTTTCTCTTCAAATATGATTTATCCATCATTGAGATGTACGAAATCAATAATAAAAACTTGGAAAAAGCCGTACTGGCTGTAATGTATAATTCCCAAATATTTCTTCTTAATAAAGGAGCCGCCATTTGCAAGATAGAAGCATGGCTTCACAGCATTTGGTGGATGGGAATTACAATGTATATAGAGAAAGATTTGCGTTTAGATCGGTACTTGCTCAGGTAGCTCAGTTGGTAGAGCACTTGGTCTAGAGAACCAAGGGTCCCGGGTTCAAGTCCCGGTCTGAGCGTATAATTTTTCTCTTCAAATATGATTTATCCATCATTGAGATGTACGAAATCAATAATAAAAACATTATAGTTAGTTTAATGATGATGAAGATGATGATGGAGATAATAATAATAACCTCCCACACAACTGAGAATGCCTGGAGGCACAGGGTACTATTACACGATTTTGGTTACCAATAACAGAGGTGATTTAAATAGGCCTATACGTGGTTTAAACAGACTATTTAACTCATGCCCCAAATGGGAGTCAACGACCAATCACGTTTCAATGATTTCTGTTTTACAACCAATCAGAGTCGTGTTTCACGAAATATTTATCAGTGTTATAATTACCATATTAGAGAAAGCTCCTCCTTTTTAATATTCTGAACAGGTCTGACCATTATTTTGCAGTGACTGAGCCTGTGAGAAATACGGCTACCAGATTGTATATATAGTGCATGAATGTCAACACATGCCGCATGCTGGAGTTAATATAAAAACATTTGTAGTAATTGATTATACCACCAAAAAAAGAAACCACTGTTTGCACTTTCTTAAATGTATTTTTTCCCAGGTAACAATCTAGAAAAATATAATTGTCATATTTACATCATATGACATCAGAAATGAATTAATATACAGTTTGATGTGTTTCATTTCTTCTCCACTAGAGAGCATTCTTACAATATTGCGTTCCTTTGGCAATAAATAGTATGATCTGGTTGCAGTGATAAACAAAAGAAGCAGATGAAGCGTACCTATTGCTTCTCATTTGTTTTCAAACATCGCCGTTTACATTAAATATATAAATATTTTTTAAATAACTATATTTAAATAATGATTTGTGAGTAAACAGCTTAATTTTATTCGTTAAATAGTCCTAACAAATGCCACTCTTGATTTCTAAATTCTCTAGATAAATTCACTCCTCACTTCGTGAGTCGTGAATTTATCGATAATTTGGAAATCACTCGTGGCATTACTTATGAATATAGTGTCTGCAACTAATTATAGAATAAATAATAGTTTTAAAAACTAAAGCAACACGCTTTATTAGAAACCGAACTAAAAAATGAAAAATAATTTTAATTTTCAACACGCTTGGGATAAAATTAGTGGTCAACAAAAAAAAAATCATCTCGAACACATCTAGAATAAAACTAGAGTTATCTACAAAAAAATAATTTTACCATAAAAAACGTGGAGTGTTTTTTATGGCTTTTACGTTTTCTTCTTAGAGACTTTGCTTTTAACAATATCTGTTTATTATCAAATATATTAATTGATATAGAGCACCACACCTTTTGATGGTATTTGTTTTGTAGATAACTTTATTTTAGATGTGTTGGAGATGATTATTTTGTTGACCACTTTAATTTTATCCCAAGCGTGTTGGAAATTAAAATTATTTTTAATTTTTTTGTTCGGTTTTCTAATAAAGCGTGTTGTTTTAGTTTTTTAAAACTATTATTTATTTTTTATGTTTTAGCTTGGTTTTCTAAAAATGTAAATATATTTAAATTCGATACTATTGTAGTATGATCTAAAAGTAATACGTTTCTAAAAAAATCCTCCGGACCTGATTTGAACCAGCGATGTCTGGATTACTGAAATTATATACCACTACAGTCCACCACTCTACCAACTGAGCTACCACAACGATAGACTAAAACATCGCAACCTATTCATTTTTTTATGTTCTGATGATCCTGGCCAGGATTTTAGAACGAATTTATTAAATTATTGTATCGTCACTGGTCCTTTACAAGTATACAAAGTTTCAAGTTGATCCAATGTTTTTAAGTGGGTGAAAATCGTGTTGAAAAATTCCGTTACATAGGTAGGTACAGGTCAAGCTAATATAAAGCGTGTAAAAATAACGAAAATTCAAGTGGCATAGTATCGCTTATTTATAAAAAAGTTACATTTACCTTACTAAGCGACCAATAATTCATTGATTTAATATTATATATTAAAATAATTCGTACTCAACAGGTATTGAAAAATATGTATAATTGTTTTTTATTTGTTAATTTAATTGTTGAGTATTTAATTGAATTTTTAATTTAGTTGTTTAACTCTGAATCTGGTGTTATCATCTTTTTTGTATGCAATATGTCACGCATTTAAATTATAAATAGAGACATTTGTTCCACTTGTATCACAAATATTAATTGAATAGAAAAAAGTACAGTATGTGCATTTGGACAGCTGCGTAAACGCTAAATGGATATGTAAATGAATTTAAATTATATGAAAATTGTAAATAATGTAAAATATATTACAAATATAATTAACTCTATAGGCTACTAATAATTTTAGTTATTGCAATTTCATAATATTTAGGCTGCTCTTGAAATGTACTATATCGTACAAGTACATACGTTCGTACAGATTAATTATTTAATTTTCTATAAGCCGAAATTTTAAATTAAGGGAAAACTGTTTTTAGATAGATAGATCATCGGTTGATAATGTCTGTCATCGTCCGATTCCTAATAGCCAATTTTGTCGGTCCATCCAATCTCCAAGTTGTAGATGTTTCTCCTTCATGTATAAACATATTCCCTGACTCCAGGAGGTTTTAGGTCTTCCTCTGCCTCATCTTCCCTCAGGTTTCCATCCCAAAACAGATTTTGCTAGCCGATCCTCTTCCATTCGCTGGACATGTCCCTACCATGTTAATTGCTGAGTTTTAATATAATCTAAAATAGTGTCTTCAATCTTCAGTTTCTCCCTTATAACTGAGTTCCCAATTTTTTCTCTTCTTGAAATTCTTGCTGCCCTTCGTATAAAATCCACTTCCCTTGCCAAAAGATACTTGTTTTTTGTTGTTAATGTCCAAAATTCTGCTCCATAAGCAATTATGCTTTTAACACACACACATATATATATATATTCATATTCATTTTATTTTTATTACTTGTATTTTATCCCACAACATTCCCTTGGGGCAAGCAATTGTAAAATTTCCTTTATTATTCATATTTCTTATTTCCTCTTCAGAACTCCCATTTTTATTTATTTTAATTCCTAAATATGTGATCTCACTACAAGATTTGATTGTTTCTCCAATCTCCAAAATTAAATTTCGTTCTGGTTCACCAATTGATAAATATTTAGTTTTTTATGTTCAAAATTAATCCCCATTTTTCATTATTCTTCTGATTAAAATTTTTCTTGTTCATAATATTCTAGACTAGAATCTCAGGAATTCTTGTTCAATAAACAATTGATCATCTGCAAAATGTAAAATTTTGCATTTCGATTTCTAAAGTTGGTGGTTGGATCATCGCTCTACCATCAACTAGAAAAAATTCCTAAAACAGCCGGAAGAGACAGGCCACGGGCCCTGTTCGTTGATTACTCCTGGCTGCTGAGTGTGCACCCG
Organism: Diploptera punctata; assembly: GCA_030220185.1. Classification (NCBI taxonomy): domain Eukaryota; kingdom Metazoa; phylum Arthropoda; class Insecta; order Blattodea; family Blaberidae; genus Diploptera; species Diploptera punctata. The sequence goes on along the minus strand of JASPKZ010007807.1, from coordinate 2,636,421 downwards.
GGTCAAACTGAGTGTGCGCTCGGCGGGCCGGGGGACAATGGGTATGGGCACATAAAGGGTGGCTATGCTATTCCAACCCCTTGTCTTGTCTAAAGTTTGGAGATTACATTTTTTCCCTTATGGTCTGAAATTTAGGTTAAAACTAGGTTTAAGGGCTGTCATCATCATCATCATCATCATCATCATCGTCCTTTCAAGTATTAGGCCCGTTACGGTCTCCCGCCATCTCCGAAAAGATCGACCCACAGATCTTCTGTCTCGAGGAATGTAGTGAAGAATTTGTTTTGGTATTCTGTGACGATCCATGAGCTGAATATGGGCTAGCCAATTGTTTCTATATTCTTGGAGGTATTCAGATATAGGTACGATGTTTAACTCTCTGGCTATTGTTGAATTTCTTTGGTGGTCTAGAAGGCTATAACCTGCAGTTCGTCGCAGAAATTTCATCTCCGTGGCTGTAATATGACGATCAACCTGAGTTCTGATGGTCCAAGCTTCACTGCCATAACAGATTATGGGTCTAGCGAGAATGTTCGCTGTCGTGATGCTTCATATCATCCATCATATCAACAGGATAACCTAATTCTGCCTTCAAGGCGCCCCAATCTCAACAAGTGGCTATAATTTTGCATGACAGGAGAGAATATTAAAAATGTCGTAAGACAAACTATGGTTCATCCATCCATAGTAATTCTGCCCGAGGGCAGTCAAAGCATTTCCATGCTATGCTTTGCAGCTTTACAAGGAAATTATAGATGTGGTAGCTTCCCATTGCTTTCCACACCGGTAATGATAAGGATGATGATGGCTGGATGATTTTCGGAGACCGTTGGGCCCTAAGCATCCTGACATTTGTCTTACAGGTGAGGAAAAACCCCGAAAAATCCTCACCCAGGGACCTGTCCCGACCGGGAATCGAACCCGGGCCCGCTGCGTTACAAGACAACATGTTACCTCGAGACCAAAGCGGTGGACAAACTATGGTAAAGGACTTTTTTTCTAATTCACGTTAGAATGTATTCAATAGGAATTTTGTATTTAACTTGGACCGGATAATTACTTTCGTTTGTTAGTTAATTCAAGATTGGTTACTCTCATCCACTTCAATATGTTAGTTACATCCCACTCTGAGGCCGAAGATAGCGTTAACAATATGTCTATCCGAAGGAAACGTTTTAAATTTCGAAATATTTCAACAATCAAGAAAAGCTAAATTGTCTCATGTTTTTTGTCTCATGAGTACCTATAGTTGTACTTAATGCAGTTTTTTTATCGTGTTTTCAAATATGTATTCGGAATTTCTCCATCACCCACAGTTTTTTTAATTTCAATTAATGGATTTAAATAATTATTTATTATAACGTTTTTTCGTCCATTTGTCCATTGAGCGATGAGAACGGGGAACACCTTCATCAGGAGATTTCAGCTATGGAAAAGAGATATCAAGGCAAACGGAATCCTAATATTCTGCCCGATTATTGTTGGACCATCTAGAGGGATGCTCCACAGGCGAAATATAGCAGAAAATCGTCATTTCTTACTTTCTAGGTGAGGTCGAATGTTCGAATATTGTGTAGTTACGAATGTAAAAAAATATTAAAGTGTTTGAAATTATAAGTGCCTGTCTCTCGGAAACCTTGCGTGATGGAGAAAACCCGATATCATATTTGACTTCAGGAGAAAAAAATACTATCAGAATCACATATTTTTCTTTCTGAGACAAAAAAAAAGTTTATTTTTTGTTGCTCAAGTGTTATAGGCCTATCAAAAGTAACATTTTTCCGAGTAATTAATGGTACCACTTAAATATCACAACTATATATTTTTTAAAGTAAACAGTTCAAGAATAACATATACATCGTTTTATTTATTTATTTAGCCTGGTAAAGTTAAGGTCATGTGACCTCTTCCACTCACCAGGACATACATATATTACAATAGAATATATTCTATTCTATAGTAATCCTGCCCGAGGGCACGTCTTTCACTGCAATCATAGCATTTTAATGCTATACTTTGCAGCTTTACTATGGAATTATAGGCGTGGTAGCTTCCCGTTGCTTTCCACACCGGTGAAGGAGATGATGATAATGATAAGGATGATGATAATGGCTGGATGATTTTCAGGAACCGTTGGGCCCTAAGCTTCCTGACATTTGTCTTACAGGTGAGGAAACATCCCGAAAAAAAAACCTCACCAGGAACCTGTCCCGACAGGGAATCGAACCCGGGTCCGCTGCGTGACGAGATAGTACGCTACCTCGAGACCACAGCGCTGGATACATTAGAATATAGCAATCAAAATCATATGGCGATCGCAATCATCATCATTCATATTCATCTTAGGTTAAGCTTAGGATTAGGGACTCTCCTGGCGCACCATTATCATCATCTTCACTCATCATATCATCGGGGCAACGTAACCCCGCCTTCCAGGAGCCCCAACCTCAGAAGTGGGTTACAAATACGCCATGCCGGGAGAGAAATCAGGAATGTCGAAAGACAAACCTGGGGCATTTGAAAAAAATGAAGATTTGATCAATGAGATAATATCTATAAGATTAAGATAGATAATGTAATATACAAAATTTAAAATCTTGAAACATGGAGAGAAAAAAAAAAACAACAGAATATGATGACATAAAAACTTAAAATATATACTTTTTGGCAGGTGCCGTCGTCCTGAACTGTGTTAACATTTTGTATGTAAAATTATATGGAGGCCTTTCGGAAGTTAACTTCCATCAGCAGCAGGGTGCGTATCTGCTACTAGTTGTTGTTGGTTAAGCTGTTGTTGATTCGATGTGTTTTTAGTAGAAAGTAAGACACATCCAGTCTACAACGTCTTAACCAACAATACTAGCAGCAGATAAGCACCCTGCTGATGATGGAAGTTAACTTCCGAAAGGCCTCCAGATAATTTTAAATATAATATTTTAACACAGTTGAGGACGACGACACTTGCCAAAAAGTTACATATTTTAAGTTTTTATCTCATGACTATTCACCTCAACGGAATTTGATATGAATTTTATTTGTATTAACAGAATATGAATTTGAAAAAAAAAATTGAAATGCGCATTTTCACTTGTATAAATTAATACTGATCTACGAATATTAACAGAATGAATAAAATGAGATTTCTCAGATCAGTAGCAGGTGTATCTCTTCTTCTTCTTCTTGCATGCCCATGTTTTCTCTTTACAGAGATTTACGCGCTCTCCCCCTACAGGGAAGAATTTGAACCATACTAATTTAGTTACACTTGTTTTCGTATAAATGTCATTTGAGTGGTCTGTGGTCAGCGTTCCGCCTCATATTGATATCTAGGAAACCAAGGTAGTACTAGGATGGGAAAATTCGGTAAATTTTGCTTAGAGGCCTTTTCATTCAGGCTTAAGGATCTTTTACGAGTCTGAAAACCTTCGGACTCGGGACTCACGGCTTAAAATCCCTCCCGGAGGACTTGCTCCTTGGATTTTTCCATCATAAAAAAATCTATCGACCCCGGCCGGGTTTGAACCCGCGACCTTCGGGACCAGAGACAAGGAGCATAACCACTAGTCCACCGCGGCCGTTTAGGTGTACCTCTAAGAGATCAAAAGAGAAGTCAATATATCAGAGATGATTTACAAATATATAATATAAACGAGAGAATACACACAAATAAACGTAATTGGTTTGAACATATACAAAGAATGCCAAATAATCGTTTATCAAAGCAGCTGCTTCAGCATATACCTCTAGGCCGAAGAAATGTAGGAAGACCAAAACGTCGTTGGAAAGACGACCTGCACCTGCAGCATATAGTGCACCGGGAAGCGGAACGGGGCCAAAAGACCCATACCTTGAAGATGATGATGATTAAAATGAAATAGCACAGTTTTTGTTGGGAAAGTTTGAAGAGGAAAATGTATTCACTCTGTTACCTGTAGCAGCGAGTGGTTTAAATAAAATAAATAGACATTAAAATTATGTCATCAAGTATTTAGAGGATAGACTAGTCATTTCGCCGAAAGCAGATACAATGTAGCATCTGTTTATCTTCATTCATCTTGCAATCCAGTCTCTGTCCGACTTGCTGGTCTCACACATTTCAAACAATGAGACAGACGCTATATCCCTAGATCAACATGGCCTGTATTTACCACTTCCCCCATGTTAACTGCTAATCTCTGCATGCACACATCACTATGTTCGTTTCAACACAAAGCCCCCATTTAAAGACCATTGCAGTCATATTTGTCTTCAGCGACTTGTAGGATCCAAAATGTCATGATAATCCTTTTCAGAGTTGCAGTACATCCAAGTTAAAATGAAGGGTAAGTGGCCATCGTATGACTGTACTTCTTATAAATAGGGCTAGGATATTAATGCAGTAAAGATTGTAGTACAGTATAATTAGAAGTAAGATTTCTGACTGTCTTTTGTCTTGGTTTCACATACAAACATTTGAATAATATAATGAGAAGTTAGATTTGTGACTGTGTTTTGTCTTGGTATCGCATTTGTGACTGTGTTTTGTCTTGGTTTCGCATACAAATATTTGAATAATATAATGAGAAGTTAGATTTGTGACTGTGTTTTGTCTTGGTTTCGCATACAAATATTTGAATAATATAATGAGAAGTTAGATTTGTGACTGTGTTTTGTCTTGGTTTCGCATTCAAAAACATTTGAATAATATAATGTTTTGTCTTGGTATCGCATTTGTGACTGTGTTTTGTCTTGGTTTCGCATACAAATATTTGAATAATATAATGAGAAGTTAGATTTGTGACTGTGTTTTGTCTTGGTTTCGCATACAAATATTTGAATAATATAATGAGAAGTTAGATTTGTGATTTGAATAATATAATGAGAAGTTAGATTTGTGACTGTGTTTTGTCTTGGTTTCGCATACAAACATTTGAATAATATAATGAGAAGTTAGATTTGTGACTGTGTTTTGTCTTGGTTTCGCATACAAATATTTGAATAATATAATGAGAAGTTAGATTTGTGACTGTGTTTTGTCTTGGTTTCGCATACAAATATTTGAATAATATAATGAGAAGTTAGATTTGTGACTGTGTTTTGTCTTGGTTTCGCATACAAATATTTGAATAATATAATGAGAAGTTAGATTTGTGACTGTGTTTTGTCTTGGTTTCGCATACAAATATTTGAATAATATAATGAGAAGTTAGATTTGTGACTGTGTTTTGTCTTGGTTTCGCATACAAACATTTGAATAATATAATGAGAAGTTAGATTTGTGACTGTGTTTTGTCTTGGTTTCGCATACAAATATTTGAATAATATAATGAGAAGTTAGATTTGTGACTGTGTTTTGTCTTGGTTTCGCATACAAACATTTGAATAATATAATGAGAAGTTAGATTTGTGACTGTGTTTTGTCTTGGTTTCGCATACAAACATTTGAATAATATAATGAGAAGTTAGATTTGTGACTGTGTTTTGTCTTGATTTCGCATACAAATATTTGAATAATATAATGAGAAGTTAGATTTGTGACTGTGTTTTGTCTTGGTTTCGCACACAAACATTTGAATAATAGAATGAGAAGTTAGATTTGTGACTGTGTTTTGTCTTGGTTTCGCATACAAACATTTGAATAATATAATGAGAAGTTAGATTTGTGACTGTGTTTTGTCTTGGTTTCGCATACAAATATTTGAATAATATAATGAGAAGTTAGATTTGTGACTGTGTTTTGTCTTGGTTTCGCATACAAACATTTGAATAATAGAATGAGAAGTTAGATTTGTGACTGTGTTTTGTCTTGGTTTCGCATACAAACATTTGAATAATATAATGAGAAGTTAGATTTGTGACTGTGTTTTGTCTTGGTTTCGCATACAAATATTTGAATAATATAATGAGAAGTTAGATTTGTGACTGTGTTTTGTCTTGGTTTCGCATACAAACATTTGAATAATATAATGAGAAGTTAGATTTGTGACTGTGTTTTGTCTTGGTTTCGCATACAAACATTTGAATAATATAATGAGAAGTTAGATTTGTGACTGTGTTTTGTCTTGATTTCGCATACAAACATTTGAATAATATAATGAGAAGTTAGATTTGTGACTGTGTTTTGTCTTGGTTTCGCATACAAACATTTGAATAATAGAATGAGAAGTTAGATTTGTGACTGTGTTTTGTCTTGGTTTCGCATACAAACATTTGAATAATATAATGAGAAGTTAGATTTGTGACTGTGTTTTGTCTTGGTTTCGCATACAAACATTTGAATAATATAATGAGAAGTTAGATTTGTGACTGTGTTTTGTCTTGGTTTCGCATACAAATATTTGAATAATATAATGAGAAGTTAGATTTGTGACTGTGTTTTGTCTTGGTTTCGCATACAAACATTTGAATAATATAATGAGAAGTTAGATTTGTGACTGTGTTTTGTCTTGGTTTCGCATACAAATATTTGAATAATATAATGAGAAGTTAGATTTGTGACTGTGTTTTGTCTTGGTTCGCATACAAATATTTGAATAATATAATGAGAAGTTAGATTTGTGACTGTGTTTTGTCTTGGTTTCGCATACAAACATTTGAATAATATAATGAGAAGTTAGATTTGTGACTGTGTTTTGTCTTGGTTTCGCATACAAATATTTGAATAATATAATGAGAAGTTAGATTTGTGACTGTGTTTTGTCTTGGTTTCGCATACAAACATTTGAATAATATAATGAGAAGTTACATTTGTGACTGTGTTTTGTCTTGGTTTCGCATACAAATATTTGAATAATATAATGAGAAGTTAGATTTGTGACTGTGTTTTGTCTTGGTTTCACACAGAAACAATTGAATAATACAAGGTGTTACCGAAATGAGTGCAGATTTTTCGTGTGGTGGTAGGGAACATCCATACAAGTATTTTAACACAATGAATCTTGGGTCGGAAATGCATTGTTGTGGATCTACAGAATAAAACAGCATTTAAAATTGTTGAACACATTGTTGTTTATTTATTGATTCTAAGAAAAATGGAAGGTATTATTGCCTCACTCTGATGGTTAACAGTTTATATAAAAGCAGGCGCCGCGCGGCAATGCTTGTCATGCGGTGTTGTCACGTTTCTCATAGCGCTTACTTACTCACTGGCACTATCGAACCCATAGTTTCATGGCCGCGCGGACATAAGTTTTCCATACATCCCTATCCTGAGCTAATGCTTTCCAATCATTCCCTGTAAAATCTACTTCTCTCAAAACATACTTAATGTTGTTCTCCCATCTCATTCTTGGTCTACCAACTGGGCGTTTTCCCTCTGCCTTTCCTACAAGAAGCTTCCATGCACGTCTTTCATTCCCCATACGCGCAACATGTCCTGCCCATCACAGTCTACGAGACTTAACTGTTCTTATTATTTCTGACTTCCTATAAAGACCATGTAGTTCATTGTTATATAGTCTTCTCCATTCACCTGTCTCATAGCGTTATGGGCGTTTATTATACAAGGACAGAAGGCATTGATTATTTATGATATTATTTAATTTTTATGTTATTATTTGGTGTTGTTTAATTTTTAAAATTAAAATTATATGTGTATTTATTTATTAAATAATGTAATTCCAAGTTTATGTAGCTTGTAGATCTACATTTAATATTCATACATCATGCTAAAATTATTATAGTTATTATTATTTTTTTTCGGTCTGAAATATTTTTCCATGGCCGCCATATGTTCAAATCACTTATACATTAAACTAATAAAATATGTAGATGTTATTCGAGCTACATATCACAGTAAATCACTGATAATTATAACAATTAATTACGGTATACAATTGTATAAGTGGATCGACTGCTCCATGTTCCGAGTTTTAATTGAAACTGAGCGAAGAATAACAATGTGGCAACATCGTGGTGGTCGCGGCAGTCAGAATCTTGGTATTTTAATAACATATAACAGCTGCGGGGAAACAAAGCGAGCCGCTTGTTAAGCATCATAGTGAGGCGATAATATTACATGTTATTTTACAGTAATTGTTGGAAATGGCGGCCACTGACCTGGAAGCACAGCTCCAGAGATTGTAGCAAGGAACGTGACAGCGGCTGCGGAAAAGCTACTTACTTTATTTTATATCATTTTAATTTTATCATATTCTATGTTTTTGTTAGTATTAGCTGGTATTAGATTACATCATCATTGTATTTTGTTTAGTCTGTATTTTAATAATATCTTAAAATTGTAATTTGTACGTAATTTTTGTATAATTTTAGTATTCGCTGGTTGAGTGGAAGGGAAGGCCTTATGGCCTTAACTCTGCCAGCTAAAATAAATCATTATTATCATTATTATCATTATCATCATTATCATCATTATCATTTTATCATTATTATCATTATTATCATTATTATCATTATTATTATTATTATTATTATTATTATTATTATTATTATTATTATTATTATTATTATTATTATTATTATGGAATTATGAGTCAATTTTCGTGTCTCAAGTAACAATCTTTCTATTCATACACAAATTTTATTTGTATATAATTGTTGAGGCTAGAATGTCATTGTAAAAATACTTTGGAGCAAGCTCTCTACGTAAGCTGAGCCTTAACTCTGGCGTATTTAAAACGTGAGAACTTACATTTTAATTGCAGTTTGTAATTCGTGACACCACGTAGAGTAATATCGATCAGGGCGGTCAAGGTTGTCCGTGGAACTCAGACAATCTAGATAAATACATTACTGCTGTATGGCATGACCCTTATATGCAACCTGTGTGCGTTATCGTGAAATAAAACTGGAGACTTTAAACCCATTCGTGCCACGTCATCAACGTATTCAAAATAAGTTATTCCTAATATCTGAATCCGGTTACCAAATACAATATGCAATTAGCATAATGTTATTTGAACCAGTTTTCTTAAGTTCTATTTTACATATAAAATAAAAACCTCTTGAATATAAGCCTTTTTTAGGTTAATGTTTAATTTTACCATATTATTTTTATATAGGCAATTATTTTTGTTATAACGTAATTCAATTGCATGTTTTATACATTTTTTTAATTACTATGGAGGAGATTTTTATGTAATGAAAGATAAGATTGCAATACAGATAGTATATATTTTTCAACTGTTTGTGTGTGAAACAAGATAAAAGACAGTCAAAATTCTTACTTTTGATTATACTATTCAACTGTTTGTGTGTGAAACCAAAACAAAATACAGTAATAAGCCTAACTTCTCATTATACTATGTTTTTATTAAATGCCCCAGATTTGTCTTTCGACATTCCTGATGTTCTCTCTTGGCATGTCGTACTTGTAACCCACTTTCGAGGTTGGGGCGCCTTGAAGGCGGGGTTACGTTGCCCCCATGATATGATGGTTGTTGATGATGATGATGATAGTGGTGCGCCAGGAGAGTCCCTAATCTTAACCTTAATGTAAGATGAATATGAATGATGATGATTGCGAAGATCATATGATTTCGGGGACTGTTTGGATCTTAAAGTTTCCCTGACATTTGTCTAACAGGTGAGGAAAAACCCCGATAAAAACCTCACCCAGAAAAACTGTCCCGACAGGGGACAAGGCAGCATGCTACATCGAGACCACAGCGGTAGACACTTTTTGTTGTTGAGATTTTATATAATGAAAGATAAGATTGTAATGCAGAAAGTATATATTTCTCAACTGTTTGTGTGCGAAACAAGATGAAAGACAATCAAAAGTCTTACTTCTCAATATACTATTCAACTGTTTGTGTGTGGAACCAAAATAAAAGACAGTCATAAGCCTAACTTCTCATTATACTATGTTGCAATGTTAACTTTTAGTACATAAAAATCCGCTCCCTAATAACATTGGTCGACAAGGTTCTCTTCACAAGAAATCTGATTAGTGAATCTAGTGCAATTTTTGATACTGAATTCAGATATGTAGTCACAATTTTTCCATCAGGCACAGTTTTATCGTGACATAGTGGCTGATCTTCTACATTCTTATAAAGCTATGGAATGTAACATGCCCTTAAAAATGCACTCTTTGGACTCTCACTTAGACTTAATTCCGGAAAATCTTCGGGCTGTTTCTGATGAGCAGGTGAGCGTTTTCATCAGCAAATGTTCACAAAGAAAAAGAGATACGAAGGCAAGTGGAGTTGTAATATGCTGGCTGACTACTGTTGGACCAAGAAGAAAGATGTTCCAGATACAAAATATGCCCGATAATCACTATCTACCACTTTCTAGATAAGTCAGAATGAGTTAGAGTTAGATGGATTTTATCAAAAATTATTAAAAAATGCAAATGAATATCACAGAAAACTCTTGCCTGATAGGAAAAAAACTGAAATGACATTTAAATTCAGGATGAAAAATACTTCTAAAATCTCATATTTTTATTCTTGTGAAAGAAAAAAGTTAATTTTTGTCGATCAGTGTAATTACTGCGTGTTGTAAATATAACAACCTCTACTACTACAACAACTGCTAAACTTACCACTACTAACTCACTGGATCTATCGAACCCATAGGTTTATGGCCACACGGACATAAGCTCTTCATATATCCTTCTTCTTCTTCTTCTTCTTCCTTCCAAGTATTAGGCCAAGGCCTGTTACGATCCTATAGAAAATTTTCCCTCCAGCGTTTGAGGGAAATTCTCGTATAAGACTTGAAAGCATAATAATAGTCTCTTCGATTGGTTGCTGGCCAAAGGAAGGCAAGACCAGTGATGGGGCTGCCATCTTATAGCCTCTGGTCAGGCTTTTCTGGAGAAGAAAAGAAAATAAAGGAAAGAAGAAATGGAAGAAAGTAAAGACTCCCTAGCCCTCGGATGCCCTAATAGTGTCGGGGTCGAAAAAACAAGAGTTAACCAAGAGAGGTTAGATAGTAAAGTTAAAAGAGTGCAAAACACAAGTAAATGGAAGAAATGTTTTGCACAGCTTGGGCACCTTGTGGTCGCCATCCACATATCCCCTAGATGAGGACCCCTGAGGGTTCCATATATCCTTATCCTGAGTTAATATCTTCCAATCATCCCTTGTACAAACCACTTCCCTCAAATCATGTTTAATATTATTCTCCCAGCACATTCTTCGTCTACCAACTAGGCATTTTCTTTCTGATTTTCCTATAAGAAACTTCCAAGCCCCTATTTCATTCCTCATTTGGGCCACATGTCCTCCCCATAGCTGTCTACGTGACTTAACTGTACTTATTATATCTGGTTTCCTACAGTAATAATTGATAGATAGATTAACGGTTGATTAATGTCTTTGACATCGTCCGATTCCTAATAGCCAATTTTGTCGGTCCATCCAATCTCCTGGTTGTAGATGTTTCTCCTTCATGTATAAACATATTCCTTGACTCCAGGAGGTTTTAGGTCTTCCTCTGCCTCGTCTTCCCTCAGGTTTCCATTCCAAAATAGATTTTGGTAGTCGATCCTCTTCCATTCGCTGGACATGTCCGTACCATCTTAATTGCTGAGTTTTAATATAATCTAAAATAGTGTCTTCAATCTTCATTTTCTCCCTCGTAACTGAGTTCCTAATTTGTACAGTAATAATACATAGCCTATATTAGAGTGCGACTGCAATTCTACCATTAGGCCTACTGGTGGCACTATTGCTACTACTGCTATTATTACTACCTAATACTACTAATACTTCTATTAATTATGTTATTAATTTTCCTGATGAGATAAGGATGCAGTGGAATAGTAGGGAAATGGTTGAACATATACAAAATTATCAGATTAAATGGTTCCAACACGTCCAGAGAATGTCAAATTCCCGTTTACCAAAGATATTTACCACCTCAACCCTAAAGACAAAAGATACCTCGGAAGACCCTTCGACCGATGGAAAGATCAGTTTTTGTAGTCGCAGAACGGGCATCATCACCCAATACTGCATTCGGAAGAAGAAGAATAAGAAGATTAATTTTCCTGAGTGTAATTAGTCGGTCCCGGAATAACTGTAATTACCATGTTTACACCTACTTTTAAAGTTCTCAGGTACAAACCCAGACGGATATTTAAGCGTTGTAAAAATATTGTGTATACTTCCTTCGGGAGAGAAGTACACTGTATATTCCATGCTACAGACTCTCGACAAAAAGAATCTCAATCCGGGAAACAGAAGCAAAATTTATCAGCCTATTTACGCCCAGATTTGAGTAAAAAATAAAAGTATTATAACTGCGCACTCTAAACTCGCGGGTCCGTGACGCCATTATTATACTTCGGGAAACAAGAGATGAACTCGTACTACTGACTGACTTAAACATATCAACTCACCTGTTATTACTGAAGAGGCATATAAAATGAAAATTTGTACTTAGAAGTGATTCTTATATAGACTAAACTTACAACTGAATCCAAAATTATCGCATATAGGGAACTACTTGAACACTGATAGAAAACAACTAAGACAGCGTTTTATTTCTAGTCTTATACTAGGGTGTGAAATATAGAGGAAGAGATAGCCCTTAGGCTATAAGACGACAAATAAGTAACGGCACCCAACCGCTAGATTACAATGCGCAATGTATACCTATTACTCGGGTATTATTTACGGGAGGCAAGCGTAAATGCGTTCCTCTAGCAGACGAAAATAACGGAAGTGGTTTTATCGCTGAGAATTCTGGGTAATTTCTTGCCAATATTACGAAAACGACGACTTTTATGCATGACCAGTTAGTGGGTAGCTAATTGGATCTTTGCACTAGCTCACGGTGAGTCAGCTCACCAGTGATTGGAAGTAATTTGAGTAGAGACTAATGTATTTGCATGCGGCCCTTAGTTTCCCAGTTTTTCCGCATTGAAAGTTAACGTTTTCAATTAATACCAGCCGTCCTGAGTTTATAAAGGTGAGTTAAAATATCGGTGAAATAGATGTAAGGAAAATAAAAAAATAAAATAAAATATAGGCCTAATCAGAATGAATAAGGAAATTTTCATATTGCATCAGAATACTAGGGCTTCAGTATATTTAGAAAGTTCTTATCAAGGGAAAAGATGATAATTTGATAGTTAAGTAACCAATAGGTTGAAAATGTACAAAGAAGTGTGAAGTGTCCTAGGTGTAACACCTGTTGAGCGAGAAATACAGACACACTCATCACTTTTTCATTTTTCATAGAGCACTCTGTTCCACGAGAAGATTTATTTTCTCTCTTATTCTGCCTACGTGTAGGTTTCGTGTTGGTATCTCTCACACCCATAGCGTTCTCTACGTTTTAAATTAATATTGTTCTTTTCTCCATCCAGTGTCCCTGGTAATGTGATTTTATTGTTCAATTGTTCGGCACTGTAGAATAATTCTATGTACATATTTCTATTATCATATAATGACTTCTTGAATTTTCATTTAACTGTAAGTATTTGGCGTTTTCAAATATAGTTTTCATTATACAAATTAATAATTTAGTTATTTTTATGGAAGAATGTTCAAAAAATTGTTCATCTTATCGAATTTAAACTGAACCACAATTGGTTTACAGGTTATTTTTATGGAAGAATGTTCAAAAAATTGTTCATCTTATCGAATTTAAACTGAACCACAATTGGTTTACAGGTTATTTTTATGGAAGAATGTTCAAAAATTTGTTCATCTTATCGAATTTAAACTGAACCACAATTGGTTTACAGGTTATTTTTATGGAAGAATGTTCAAAAAATTCTTCATCTTATCAAATTTAAAATGAACCACTAATTGGTTTACAGGTTATTTTTATGGAAGAAGGTTCAAAAAATTCTTCATCTTATCAAATTTAAACTGAACCACAATAGGTTTACGGGTTATTTTTATGGAAGAATGTTAAAAAATTCTTCATCTTATTAAATTTAAACTGAACCACAATAGGTTTACGGGTTATTTTTATGGAAGAATGTTAAAAAATTCTTCATCTTATCAAATTTAAACTGAACCACAATAGGTTTACGGGTTATTTTTATGGAAGAATGTTAAAAAATTCTTCATCTTATTAAATTTAAAATGTATCAAATTTAAAATGAACCACTAATTGGATTACAGGTTATTTTTATGGAAGAAGGTTCAAAAAATTCTTCATCTCATCAAATTTAAACTGAACCACAATAGGTTTACGGGTTATTTTTATGGAAGAATGTTAAAAAATTCTTCATCTTATCAAATTTAAAATGTATCAAATTTAAAATGAACCACTAATTGGTTTACAGGTTATTTTAATGGAAGAAGGTTCAAAAAATTCTTCATCTTATCAAATTTAAAATGATCCACAATTGGTTTACAGGTTATTTTTATGGAAGAAGGTTCAAAAAATTCTTCATCTTATCAAATTTAAACTGAACCACAATAGGTTTACGGGTTATTTTTATGGAAGAATGTTAAAAAATTCTTCATCTTATTAAATTTAAAATGTATCAAATTTAAAATGAACCACTAATTGGTTTACAGGTTATTTTTATGGAAGAAGATTCAAAAAATTCTTCATCTTATCAAATTTAAAATGATCCACAATTGGTTTACAGGTTATTTTTATGGAAGAAGGTTCAACAAATTCTTCATCTTATCAAATTTAAACTGAACCACAATAGGTTTACGGGTTATTTTTATGGAAGAATGTTAAAAAATTCTTCATCTTATCAAATTTAAAATGAACCACAATTGGTTCACAGGTTATTTTTATGGAAGAAGGTTCAAAAAATTCTTCATCTTATCAAATTTAAAATGGACCACAATTGGTTTACAGGTTATCTTTATGGAAGAAGGTTCAAAAAATTCTTCATCTTATCAAATTTAAACTGAACCACAATTGGTTTACAGGTTATTTTTATGGAAGAATGTTAAAAAAATTCTTCATCTTAACAAATTTAAACTGAACCACAATTGGTTTACAGGTTATTTTTATGGAAGAATGTTAAAAAAATTCTTCATCTTATCAAATTTAAAATGAACCACAATTGGTTTACAGGTTATTTTTATGGAAGAATGTTCAAAAAATTCTTCATCTTATCAAATTTAAACTTAATCATAATTAGATTACAGGTTATTTTTATGGAAGAATGTTCAAAAAATTCTTCTTCTTATCAAATTTAAACTGAACCATAATTAGATTACAGGTTATTTTTATGGAAGAATGTTCAAAAAAATTCTTCATCTTATCAAATTTAAACTGAACCACAATTGGTTTACAGGTTATTTTTATGGAAGAATGTTCAAAAAATTCTTCATCTTATCAAATTTAAAATGAACCACAATTGGTTTACAGGTTATTTTTATGGAAGAATGTTCAAAAAATTCTTCATCTTATCAAATTTAAACTGAATCATAATTAGATTACAGGATATTTTTATGGAAGAATGTTCAAAAAATTCTTCATCTTATCAAATTTAAACTGAACCATAATTAGATTACAGGTTATTTTTATGGAAGAATGTTCAAAAAATTCTTCATCTTATCAAATTTAAACTGAACCACAATTGGTTTACAGGTTATTTTTATGGAAGAATGTTCAAAAAATTGTTCATCTTATCAAATTTAAACTGAACCACAATTGGTTTACAGGTTATTTTTATGGAAGAATGTTCAAAAAATTCTTCATCTTATCAAATTTCAAATGAACCACTAATTGGTTTACTGGTTATTTTTATGGAAGAAGGTTCAAAAAATTCTTCATCTTATCAAATTTAAAATGAACCACTAATTGGTTTACATGTTATTTTTATGGAAGAAGGTTCAAAAAATTCTTCATCTTATCAAATTTAAACGGAACCACAATAGGTTTACGGGTTATTCTTATGGAAGAATGTTAAAAAATTCTTCATCTTATCAAATTTAAAATGTATCAAATTTAAAATGAACCACTAATTGGTTTACAGGTTATTTTAATGGAAGAAGGTTCAAAAAATTCTTCATCTTATCAAATTTAAAATGATCCACAATTGGTTTACAGGTTATTTTTATGGAAGAAGGTTCAACAAATTCTTCATCTTATCAAATTTAAACTGAACCACAATAGGTTTACGGGTTATTTTTATGGAAGAATGCTAAAAAATTCTTCATCTTATTAAATTTAAAATGTATCAAATTTAAAATGAACCACTAATTGGTTTACAGGTTATTTTTATGGAAGAAGGTTCAAAAAATTCTTCATCTTATCAAATTTAAAATGATCCACAATTGGTTTACAGGTTATTTTTATGGAAGAAGGTTCAAAAAATTCTTCATCTTATCAAATTTAAACTGAACCACAATAGGTTTACGGGTTATTTTTATGGAAGAATGTTAAAAAATTCTTCATCTTATCAAATTTAAAATGTATCAAATTTAAAATGAACCACTAATTGGTTTACAAGTGATTTTTATGGAAGAAGGTTCAAAAAATTCTTCATCTTATCAAATTTAAAATGATCCACAATTGGTTTACAGGTTATTTTTATGGAAGAAGGTTCAACAAATTCTTCATCTTATCAAATTTAAACTGAACCACAATACGTTTACGGGTTATTTTTATGGAAGAATGTTAAAAAATTCTTCATCTTATCAAATTTAAAATGAACCACAATTGGTTTACAGGTTATTTTTATGGAAGAAGGTTCAAAAAATTCTTCATCTTATCAAATTTAAAATGGACCACAATTGGTTTACGGGTTATTTTTATGGAAGAATGTTAAAAAAAATCTTCATCTTATCAAATTTAAACTGAACCACAATTGGTTTACAGGTTATTTTTATGGAAGAATGTTAAAAAATTCTTCATCTTATCAAATTTAAAATGAACCACAATTGGTTTACAGGTTATTTTTATGGAAGAATGTTCAATAAATTCTTCATCTTATCAAATTTAAAATGAACCACAATTGGTTTACAGGTTATTTTTTGGGAAGAATGTTCAAAAAATTCTTCATCTTATCAAATTTAAACTGAACCACAGTTGGTTTACGGGTTATTTTTATGGAAGAATGTTCAAAAAATTCTTCATCTTATCAAATTTAAACTGAACCACAATTGGTTTACGGGTTATTTTTATGGAAGAATGTTAAAAAATTCTTCATCTTATCAAATTTAAAATGAACCACAATTGGTTTACAGGTTATTTTTATGGAAGAAGGTTCAAAAAATTCTTCATCTTATCAAATTTAAAATGGACCACAATTGGTTTACAGGTTATCTTTATGGAAGAAGGTTCAAAAAATTCTTCATCTTATCAAATTTAAACTGAACCACAATTGGTTTACAGGTTATTTTTATGGAAGAATGTAAAAAAAATTCTTCATCTTATCAAATTTAAACTGAACCACAATTGGTTTACAGGTTATTTTTATGGAAGAATGTTAAAAAAATTCTTCATCTTATCAAATTTAAAATGAACCACAATTGGTTTACAGGTTATTTTTATGGAAGAATGTTCAATAAATTCTTCATCTTATCAAATTTAAAATGAACCACAATTGGTTTACAGGTTATTTTTTGGGAAGAATGTTCAAAAAATTCTTCATCTTTTCAAATTTAAACTGAACCACAATTGGTTTACGGGTCATTTTTATGGAAGAATGTTCAAAAAATTCTTCATCTTATCAAATTTAAACTGAACCACAATTGGTTTACGGGTTATTATTATGGAAGAATGTTAAAAAATTCTTCATCTTATCAAATTTAAAATGAACCACAATTGGTTTACAGGTTATTTTTATGGAAGAAGGTTCAAAAAATTCTTCATCTTATCAAATTTAAAATGGACCACAATTGGTTTACAGGTTATCTTTATGGAAGAAGGTTCAAAAAATTCTTCATCTTATAAAATTTAAACTGAACCACAATTGGTTTACAGGTTATTTTTATGGAAGAATGTTAAAAAATTCTTCATCTTATCAAATGTAAAATGAACCACAATTGGTTTACAGGTTATTTTTATGGAAGAATGTTCAATAAATTCTTCATCTTATCAAATTTAAAATGAACCACAATTGGTTTACAGGTTATTTTTATGGAAGAATGTTCAATAAATTCTTCATCTTATCAAATTTAAAATGAACCACAATTGGTTTACGGGTTATTTTTATGGAAGAATGTTCAAAAAATTCTTCATCTTATCAAATTTAAACTGAACCAGAATTGGTTTATAGGTTATTTTTATGGAAGAATGTTAAAAAAATCTTCATCTTATCAAATTTAAACTGAACCACAATTGGTTTACAGGTTATTTTTATGGAAGAAGGTTCAAAAAATTCTTCATCTTATCAAATTTAAACTGAACCAGAATTAGTTTATAGGTTATTTTTATGGAAGAATGTTCAAAAAATTCTTCATCTTATCAAATTTAAACTGAACCACAATTGGTTTACAGGTTATTTTTATGGAAGAAGGTTCAAAAAATTCTTCATCTTATCAAATTTAAACTGAACCACAATTGGTTTACAGGTTATATCTAAATCTGTCAGTACCTCAAGTGCTAAGAAGGTAATACTGATGAGAAACAAAGTACATTTATAGAAACAATTCTTCTTCAGTGTTTTGAATTCCAAAATGCACAAATTCGCCATACTCTAAGTTCACAATATCATCATCATCATCAACATCCATGCAAATATTAGGCCGTGTGGGGTGTTACGGTCTCAAAGAGGAATTTTCCATCCAGCGCTTTTTTGGACGTCCCAGCGATCTTTTGCCTTGGGGGCAGTAGCGAAGTATGGCTTTTGGAATTCTATGAGACGGCATTCGTTGAAGATGGGCTTTCCAGTTGTTCTGGTAGTTTTGTATATGGTGAAGAATGGGTTCTACATCCAACTCTTCCAAAATTTCCTCATTTCTTTTATGGTCCCACTTTGTGTAGCCTGCTGTACGGCGCATATACCAGTATTATAAACGCATGTTAATACAGCTACTGCTTTATTTTGTACTATTATTTCATAGATCAATAAAGAAATTTATATTAATCATAATAAAAATTTCAATATGACAGTTTCTAATTGTTTACAGGATTCACCGTGCATATGTTTGTGGTGTGTGTATACTATTCATAAACACAGAGTATTCTTAGTTGAAATGTTACGTATCAATTTTGTATATAGTTTATGTATGTTCTTTTACAGTTTTACTTTACAGACTTTATTATAATTGTATAAAATACGGAGTGATGCTAGCAGTAGAAATGGATTTTTTGGAGGCGATCGACAAGAATTTCAAGAAGGGATAAGGTCAGAAACAAGCACAATAAGGGAAATTATGCAAGTTGAAAAAAAAACATATTAGGAAAAATAGAAAAAAAAAAACGTTTGAAATGGTATGAACACCTCATAAAAATGGAAGAAGTGGAAGAGGCAGGCCTAGAGAACGATGGATGGACTGAGGAGAAGTATGGAAGCTAGAGATTTGAGGGAAGAAGATGCTTTAGACAGGAACCTCTGGCGACAAATCACTTTGGGTTGAAGGAGAAACACTGTATTGTGGAATATTCCTAAATAAAAAAGTAAAATGCGGAGTTAGAACTAAAATAATAGATACAGTATAGATACATTGATGACAGAGAGAGCAATAGAGCAAGATATAAGTATGTTATGCCTTTTTTTAAATATATATGTATATATATATGTAATTACGAAATTTACTGGTATTACAAAATAGAATATTGATACATTATATTGACAGTAACAATCAAAGAGTGCAACTGACCTTGTTTATTCTGTCCCCGACATAATTATAGATACATAAATAATAGAATCTGACGTATATAACCTTAGGATAAAATCATTATTCAGTAAGAATCTCCACTGGTCCCTATCTCAGTTAACTCATCTTCAATAGACAGTTCTTTATGACTATTTAACTCATGCCCCATATGGCAGTCAATGACAATCACATTTCAATGAAATTTGATTTACAACCAATCACAGTCTTTTTCACCTCGATTTTATCACCTTCATTTTATCAAGTCGCTCCCAGATTGTATATATAGTGCACGAATGTAACCAGATTCTGCTTGCGAGATATAATAGAAAAACATTCATAGCAATTAATTATACCACAAAAAAACACTGCACTTTCTCAAACGTATTATTTTCCAGGAATTAACGTTGCAGAAAAATATAATTGACATATTTACATCATAGGACATCAGGAATTAATTAATAACCTGTAATCATTTTTTAAAACTAAATATATGGTCACACGTAGAAATTCAGTATATAATCGAAATGGACAGCTAATGACAAATGAGGGAAATTTTGAGGAAGTGGCTGAATTCAAATACCTAGGAACAATAATCACAAATAGGAATGAGATGCACAAAGAAATTAAACATAGGCTCAATTCTGGAAATGCATGCTATTATGCATTGCAGAGACTTTTGATGTCCCAACCCTTTCAAAAAACGTTAAGCTGAAAATATATAGGCCTAAAACTTTATTCTACCAGTTATATTATATGGGTGCGAAACATGGACTCTTACTTTAAGGGAGGAAAGGAGATTACGAGTATTTGAGAATAAAGTTCTTAGGAAAATTTTTGGACCAAAGAGAGATGAACAGACAGGTGAATGGAGAAGACTACATAACAATGAACTACATGGTCTTTATAGGAAGCCAGATATAATAAGAACAGTTAAGTCTGGTAGACTGCGATGGGCAGGACATGTTGCGCGTATGGGGAATGAAAGACGTGCATGGAAACTTCTTCTAGGAAAGCCAGAAGGAAAACGCCCAGTTGGTAGACCAAGAATGAGGTGGGAGAACAACATTAACTATGATTTAAGGGAAGTAGATTATACAGGGAATGATTGGAAAGCATTAGCTCAGGATAGGGATGTGTGGAGAGCTTATGTCCGCGCGGCCATGAACCTACGGGTTCGATAGTGCCAGTGAGTAAGTAAGTAAGTAAGTAATGATGTTATATTATTTTTGGTCTGGACATCTTACCTCAATATTAATGTTGATTTGTTCTCTGGGAAAGCTGACGATAAAACAGAATTGTTTTGAAACATGTCCAAGAACAAATCAACATTAATATTGAGGTAAGATGTCCAGACCAAAAATAATATAATTAAAATAACCTCAAAATGTAACTTCCTAAAATTAAATATTAAGTAAAGATG
Source organism: Diploptera punctata (assembly GCA_030220185.1). NCBI lineage: Eukaryota > Metazoa > Arthropoda > Insecta > Blattodea > Blaberidae > Diploptera > Diploptera punctata. Next base: position 2,615,355 of record JASPKZ010007807.1, on the reverse strand, counting down.
TGTTTAATTTTTTCTCTACTAGGGTGCATTCTTACAATATTCTTTTTTATTTAGAGCCCCACACCCCCCGGGTTACCTCGGGCATAATACCCTTATTCTCTGGCCTGCTTTATATCCCTATCTATAACTAATCTTTATTGAAATACATAATAAATATACAATTCGGGTATTTGAAGTGTGTAGTTGTTACATAAAATGAAAATAAAGTGTGTTTTATTTGTTTGTGTGTGTGTGTTAATGTGTGTATATGACTGTGTGTTTAGTGCTTGTTTGTGTATATGTGTATGTACGTGTGTGCGTATGTGTGAAGTAGTAGTAGTAGTAGACTGGTGACGTTTTTAACACCTCTCTTGTCTCCGCCGGTCTTCGTCTCTTCTTAATCCCATGACTCTTCCTGTGTACTTGGTGAGGGATTTGAAGGCTTCCTTCCCGGTCCAGAATTCTAAGGCGGGCGGCCATTCTGTTTCACCGATCATGGCTGCTTCCTCCAGCTCCTGCCTGAAGACACTGTATAGTCCACAGACGAAGAGAATGAAAGCACGGGACGAAGGGGGCACAGGGATTTGCAAGCGATACAATGACATACTTCCTGAGAATAAAGGAATACTCATGACGTATGAAATACCTACTGCTTTCATTCACTTCGTCTGTGGACAATACTTGGTACTTTGATACGTGATCCTCTCCGGGGTTGAAACAATCGCAGAGAGGTGAGTCGGCACGTCCTCTTTCGTGCAGTTTGGAGCGTAACAGTACATGACCTTAGACGATATGTGTGATGTAGTAGCTGGGAGTTATCCACGTAGTCTGCATTCTTTTCTGGACTCTCGGGAAGAACTGGAATGTCTGGCTCCCTAGCAGGGGTTACTTAACCAAGCTAGATTATTTGCGTTTATTTACCTGCAGATGCCAACGAGTGACATGTGGTTAGCCCTTCGTCTCAGTGAGACATGTAAAAGGCAACTGATACATTACTAGAATGGATGATGGTCGGGTAAATTTTGCACAGAGGCTTTTTTTTTCAGGCTTGCGGTTTTTTACGAGCTTGAAAATCTTCAAAATCGGGACCCACGACTCAAAGTCCCTATTCGAGGACTTGTACATTCGACATTTCAATTCTAAAAATCCATCCATCCCTGCCGGTTTTGAAACAGCGATCCTCGAGACTAGGGACAGGATACATAACTACTAGACCACCGCGGCCGAAATTTTACAGTACAGTAAGTATATATTGTATATAAACTGTGATCACAACGTAGTTTCTTGCTTAATATACCGCAACATAGGACATCACATCACTCCATGTCATATATCATCTTCACTTCTCGCAACTGGAATTCCCTACCACAACAAAGAAGGGGCTGCCGGACATTGGCATCTTTTAAAGAAATCTAAATTATATTTGCTCTAACCTCGACTTCACTATTACCCAGTGTAAAGTATATATATTAATTGGTGTTTCTCGTATAATTTATCATATTATTATTATTATTATTATTATATTATTATTATTATTATTATTATTATCGTAAGTATTATTATTGTTATTATCGTATAAAATGTTGTTTGTACATGAAATTTACATTGCTACATTTAATGTATCTTTAACTGTTTATAATTAGTATAGTGTATATCTATATTTGTCAAATATTTATTTGTATTTGTGCTGGTTGAGTGGAAGAGAAGGCCTTATGACCTTAACTCTGCCAGAATAAATAAAGCACTATCATTATTATCATTATCATCATTATCATCATCATTATTATCATTATAATTATTATCATTATCATTATTAACATTATCATCATTATCATTATCATCATTATTATCATTATCATTATCATTATCATCACTATCATCATCATTATTATCCATTATAATTATTATCATTATCATTATTAACATTATCATCATTATCATTATCATCATTATTATCATTATCATTATCGTTATCATCATTATTATTATCATTATCATTATTACCATTATCATTATTATCATTATCATAATCATCATTACAAGTATCATAATCATCATCATAATCATCATATCATCATTATCATTATCATTATTATCATTATCATTATTATTATCATTATCATCATTATTATTAGTATCATTATCATCATTATCATTATTATCATTATCATCATCATTAAGTATCATTATAATTATTATCATTATCATTATTAACATTATCATCATTATCATTATCATCATTATCATTATCATCATTATCATTATTATCATTATCATTATTATCATTATCATTATCATTATTATCATTATCATTATTATCATTATCATAATCATATTATTATCATCATTATCATCATCATTATTATCATTATCATTATTATCATTATCATTATCATAATCATCATCATTATCAATTCATCATCATTATCAATATTACATTATCATTATTATCATTATCATTATTATCATTATCATTATTATCATTATCATTATTATCATATCATCATACATTATCATAATTATCATTATCATTATTATTATTATCATAATTATCATTATCATTATTATCATTATCATTATCATTATCATTATTATCATTATTATCATTATCATTATCATAATTATCATTATTATCATTATCATTATTATCATTATCATTATCATTATCATTATCATTATTATCATTATAATTATTATCATTATCATTATTATCATTATCATTATTATCATTATCATTATTATCATTATCATTATTATCATTATCATTATTATCATTATCATTATCATTATTATCATTATCATTATTATCATTATCATTATTATCATTATCATTATTATCATTATCATTATTATCATTATCATTATTATCATTATCATTATCATAATTATTATCATTATCATTATTATCATTATCATTATTATCATTATTATCATTATCATTATCATTATCATTATTATCATTATTATCATTATCATTATTATCATTATCATTATTATCATTATTATTATTATCATTATCATATTATCATTATCATTATTATCATTATCATTATTATCAGTATCATCATTATCATTAGCATTATCATTATTAACATTATCATCATTATCATTATCATCATTATCATTTCACATTATATCATCATCATTATCATTATTAATCATTATCATTATTATCATAACATATACAATTATCATCATTATCATTATCATCATTATCATTATTATCATTATCATTATCATTATTATCATTATCATTATTATCAATATAATTATTATCATTATCATTATTATCATTATCATTATTATCATTATCATTATTATCATTATCATCATTATCATTATTATCATTATCATTATTTATCATTATCATTATTAATCATTATCATTATTATAATCATCATTATCATTATTAACATACAATTATCATTATTATCATTATCATCATTAATCATTATCATCATTATCATTATTATCATTATCATTATTATCATTATCATCATTATCATCATTAACATACAATTAATTATCATTATCATTATCATCATTATCATTATTATCATTATCATTAATTATCATTATCATCATTATCATTATCATCATTATCATTATTATCATTATTATACATTATCATTATTATCATTATCATTATCATAATTATCATTTATTATCATTATCATTATTATCATTATCATCATTATCATTATCATAATTATCATAATCATAATTATCATTATCATTATCATAATTATCATTATCATTCATTATCATTATCATTATTATCATTATATATTATCATCATTATCATTATCAAACATTATCATTATTATCATTATCATTATTATCATTATCATTATTATCATTATCATTATTATCATTATCATCACTATTATCATTATCATGTATCATCATTATCATTATCATCATTATCCATTCAAACAATTAATCATTATCATTATCATTATATATCATTATTATCATTATCATTATTATCATTATCATTACAATATTATCATTATCATTAATCATTATTATCATTATTATCATTATTAATCATTATCATTATCATTATCATTATTATCATGTATCATTATTATCATTATCATCATTATCATTATATCATTATTATCATTATCATTATTAATCATTATCATCATTATAATTATCATTATTATCATTATTACTATTATTATTATTATTATTATTATTATTATTATTATTATTATTATTATTATTATTATAATTATCATTATTATCATTAATCATTATTAACATTATCATTATTATCATTATCATTATTATAATTATCTCATTAATTATCATTATCATTATTATCATTATCATTATTATCATTATCATTATTATCATTATCATTATCATTATTAACATTACAATTATTATCATTATCATTATTATCATTATCATTATTATCATTATCATTATTATCATTATCATTATTATCATCAGTATCATCATTATTAACATTACAATTATTATCATTATCATTATTATAATTATCATTATTATCATTATCATTATTATCATTCCATTATTATCATTATCATTTATGTCATGATTCATTAATTATCAATTATCATTATCATTATTAACATTACAATTATTATCATTATCATTATTATAATTATCATTATTATCATTAGCATTACAAGGGTGGACCGCTCGAATGGACCTAATTTCAATTGCTTTGTTAACTGGCAAACGGTTGAAGATAGAAACTAAAACAACGACTTCATATTCAGAACAACCTCACCAAGTTTTTGATATCCGATCCCACAATCTCTATATGAGCCCCATCAGTCACTGTGACGATATCAAAGCGATGAACAATTTCTTGCCAAGTACGTTGGAGTATGTCTTCTGGAATGTTCTCAATAGCCTCTATGATGCGCTCACGAAGATCACGAAGGTCTTTGACTGGGTGGTGTAAACTTTATCTTGAACATAGCCCCAGAGAAAGAAATCCAGTGGGTGTTAGATCGGGAGATCTCGGGGGCCACACACGCGATTGGTCCTCCCTACCAATCCAACGGCCAGGGAAAATGTGGTCCAAAGTCGTCAACTTCTTGGACCAGTGGGGAGGAGCACCATCTTGCTGGAAAACGATGTTATGGCTGCAGTGTTCAATTTGTGGAAAGAAGAACTGCTCCAGCATGTCAGAGATAGTGTAACCACGAACAGTTTTCTCGGCGAAGAAAAACGGTCCATGACCTTATTATGTGACAACTGCACCAAACATTCATCTTCGGACTATCACGAACATGCTCTTGAATAGCGTGAGGATTCTCCGATCCCCAGATCCGCACATTATGCCGGTTTACCTTGCCTGACAAATGGAAAGTGGCTTCGTCCGAGAAGAAA